>CM038792.1:122056937-122251899 GCA_021764765.1 Vicia sativa | reverse complement strand
AAACCATCAAAAGTATACTTCGTAAATATTTTTTGATATAGATTATTCATCATACGGTATTTTAGGAAGATGTAGTATTTTCAAACATTAACAAGTAAAACATGATTGGATCGGTAAAAAATTACTTTATCATCAATAAAAATGTGCGGGGGCGTGCACCATTGACCACAATGGAAAATAGAAAAGGAGCTTGCCCTGCTTAGTCCGGTAATCAGGGCTATAAGTGACATTTGGGACTCTTTGACCTCCAACTCCTTAGTTAATTTAATTAGTAACCATTTGCATGAGTGCATAACTACCACCAATATTCCATGCATTTAGAATGTGCAAGGCTATGTTGCTTTCCATTTTCTATACAATGGAATAACAGATTCTAATAATGAACTGCAATAAACAAGGAAAATATATAAATTTTAATTCTATTTGCAATCCAGGCAGCCATAACCACTGTGTCAAACTAGCTTTCAAAGGGCAAATATACTATCTACTTGTATGCTAATGATGTCTTAATCAAGTGGCATGTGCAGGCAACATTGATATAGAGCCTCAACTATGGTTGTATATCTTGAATAGTCTTCTGTGCAGAAGATGAATAATGGGACTCAAGTTCTTTAAGCCTAGATAGTGTGTGGTCTGTTTTTTCTGCTAGTTGGTTAAACTCGACCTTTATTTCCTTGGATTTACAAAATTAAGGACAAGATGTTATTAGCAATAAATCAGAGACACACATGTTTATATTTGTTTAATCCCTGAAAACAGCATAAGAGACGTGATGACAAAGAAGTCCGAGTCTTTTACCTTGATACACTCGGGACCATTTACGGATCATAAACTCGACGATGTTGATGAAACCAACATTATTTCACTTTCCAAGATAAAGCCAACTCATATAGAAATCCGGCATTCTCAATAGACCATATTTATCTTTATCCAAACTCCATTTTAACCTTGATTATACATGTAAGCCAGTGGAAACACCTGAAAATGTTAAATCATAACATACCTTTAATGTAGATGTCTCCCAAGTTATTTTAAGATCAATCATTGCATAGGTGACTACTTCATCATGATGTCTTTGGCTGTATCTTATTGTATCAGCCTCTCAATGAATAAGAGAACAGTTAAAATGCATTTTAAGTGTTTTTTTTCAGCAAAATTGATTCTACAGTACAAATCAGTCACTCATCTTCACTATCCTTGCTGATCTTGCTCCCTCAAAGCTATGATGTAATCATATGTGCTGATTCCCTGAGATACTCCACAATAATCACAAGATTTAGCGCTCCCATTTGTTGGATTAATGCTAAGTCCAATTATGATGTTTCTCAGTGTGAATGTGATGTTAAACTGTATCCACTATTAGTTATCATGGGATAGGTGTGCTTGTATTTTAGGTTGGCATGTCTCTTAGTAAGAGTGAGGGTTATTCATTTAATCTATAGAGAAGTTGTAGATTTGAACATAGAGCTTACTTTACATGTATTGATAATTATGTATCCCTTGAAAGCAGGTAGACATTACAAGAATAATCAAAACTGTAAAAAAAAGGAATATGATAATGATAATCATATACCTTTTATTTCAAAACTCAAACTAGTTTGAATTTTGATAATTTCTAACATATTATTTATCACCTATGCAGGTAGCACATCAATAGACAACAGAATGATTCCTCATCATGTCTAGAGATTAGAAGCACCGACGCAAACACCAGATACGAGAGGACACATCAACACACATAATAATTAGAAAAGGAAAATAAATAATTGAATGTAATCACATGTAGATGTATTTATGTTGTGTCAATTTACGACACTGAGACCTGTTAGAAACGACTTCAATGCGAAGAATGTGAATGTCGATAACACCTTTGATTTCCATTTTTGTATATGTTATGAAGGGGATGGTGCTATAACACCCTAATTCCCGACTCGACATAAAATAATATAATTCAGAAAAATAGATTCAACCAATTATAGTGTCACGCGTGAACCAACAATTACACTTAGTGCGTAAACCGGTTACATTCACGTCGCAACTAAGAATATTTTTTGTAATGTTAGCACAAAAATGAGAGAAACGTTACATATTAACCCAAAACTTTAAGGTATTAGATCTAAGAAAAATTAAAAACGAAATTTAAAATAATTAGAGGAACCAAAAATATATTTTACCCAACTTTTAATTCCACTTGTTCTCGGAATAGTTGAACCATAACTAATAAAAGATTCACAGAGATTTTATTGAGCCCTTTATCAATATACTATTTAAAAATACTATCAATGAATGAAAACAAATCATTTTGCAAAGGTAACATATTTACATTAAAAAAACAGTTGGATAAAAACGGTATGAAAATGTAAGTTGAATAGGTTATTTGGCCTTTGGTTATTATAGAAATCATCCTTTAAGATATAACTTCAACCACACTCATATATTCTTAATCTACCTTATAATTTTTTTAGTTGAAAAAGGGACAGTAGAATAAAAGATAATGAAAATCTTTACACTATACTCATGGTATGAATATAAGATCAGTGAATAAGTTGCTATCAATCACATTACTAGAGAAATTTGTATGCTATCATCAATCAGTATTCAATACACTCTAACTAAGCCACAATAAGGCAAGCTTTGAAAGCATAAAATGGCTACTATACAACCAAGAGGTAGAGTGTCACCAAGGAGTTTCTTTAGCTTCCTTTCACCAATTATTGGATGGACTTGAAACACTTCACCTGTGTCCAGCCATTCACACAATCATATATGAGAAAGCTGCATCACATTATAAGGTCAAATTGTGTGCTATATCAATCAAGAAAAGTGCAACAAAACCTATTCTTTCACCAATTAATAAGAGCAAAGTATTGAATAGAGTTTGCACCTAACCCAGCAGCATGACACCAATACAGCATAAAAAAGCAACTGTAGAACCAAGCAGTGCACCAGTAAAGAGTTGAGGAAGGGTGTCACCATGATCTTCTTTAAGAACCGGAGTCCCTCCTCCAGACAATTCATCAAGAAGCGCATTGACCACCTGTCTCCACACAATTTTCAGGTCAAACTCAAAAGTTTTCTTCAAAGATTACAAACTAACAAAGATTGAGTTGAACAATAGAATACATACCTGAGCTTGGTCGCCGACGCGTCTTGTAACAACAACATCACACAAGACAATGAGTGAATCCCAAGGAAACAGGAAAGAGTGAATGAGCAACACCAGGAGAAAGCAGCGGAGTGGAGATAGCCGAGCACAGTGCAGGCAGTAGAGAGCATTCCTTGAGAAGACAACATGAGTCTGAAGTTCCATTGCTTCTTGTCAAAGAAATTCAAGAAAAGTTTGGTGGATTGTGTGAGAAACAAGGCAAAGATAGCAGAAAGAAAGGTTGGGTTGGAAGCTAGTGGAGCTAGAAAAGAAGCCGCATTCTCCATTAAAGCTGCCACATCTAAGCCTCCTCCGTTTTGCAAGTAACACAACTCTTGCATGTTTTCATTGGAAACCATCTTCCAAGCTAGCAGGTTTTTGATGGTTAGCATGAAAGGGAAAGAAAGCACAGTATGGATTGGTTGGGAAGTGGAGGATGATGACGATCCAAGAGGAAGAAGAGAATCCATGAGAGAGAATTGGAAGGAAGAGTTTTGTGTGGTTTGTTTATGGAAGGATTGTAAAGGGTGTTTGTGAATATAAAGAGTGCAATCAAGTCAGGGAACCTTCTAGAACCTTCCAGAACAATAGAGAATCTTCCGAACATCTACCGCTACTAATCTTGTTTATTAAAGGTTTTTTTCTTCACAAACACGACTAATTAACTTATAATCTTATATAATTAAAATATATTAGACAGAGACCCGTGCGATTTGTGGGGTTAAAATAAATTTTTTAAGTAGTATTATAGCATGTAGATTTTAATTTTATATATTATAAAAAATTATAAAGGGGATGATAAGATAAAAAATATGCATGATTTAGTTAAACGTAATAAATTGTATGCAAAATCCGATAAATAATAAAACAAAGTATAAATCCATAATAAGTTATAAGTCTATACCGTGATTGGAATCTCGATTTCATTCATTTGAATGATTTCTTTGATAAACTTCAAAACGAAGTATCCGTAATCTATGTCGTTTTGTTGTTGAGGGTACTGCATAGAAAAACAAATAAGATTATATACATGTATTGTTTTATCAAGTAGCATAAATATTATAAGCAAAATTGTGGAAATTTTATATACCCGTACTTTGATCCAATCAATGTTGTTTGATTTAGACCGTGGTACCCGTGTTTCCCTTTGACATCGGAATACTTGTATTGAACTGACAAAATTAAAATATTTATTTAGAACAATGACATAGAAATAGTTAAATATATAAACACAAGCGAATATTTAGAATAATGTCACTTACGTATCAATCATTAGCTTCATTTCGGATAATTTGTCCAATCACATCAATGAATTGGTAATAGACCAACTTCTTTTATGGGATCGATAGCAAGCAACAACCGGTGACATCTATAAATTAAAGCAACAATTTAGATGAAAAGTTTAATGTAAAAATACAAATATTAAAAGGAACTTAGAATGAAAATCTAACCCTGAATTATCGCCAAAAGATACAAGCTTTACATCGCCGGTTGTCATGAATCTATCGACCAAGTGTTCTCTTACTGAATCCAGTTCCCTAGCAATTGTTGCTCCGATGACACGGGAGGAAGACACGAAACGGAATCTATTTGACAATTGATTCCCGCACATCAATTTGTCAAATAACATCCTTAAATAAAAATATAATTAATATTAGACTATTTCAATTAAATCTTTAAAAAAATGTTCAACCAATTAAATAATATATTGAGAGGGTTACTGGATCTATGAGTGCATAACACTGACGCCTAATTCTCCATGAAGAAAGATTTGTTCCATGTCCTTGTTGTAGGATTTTTCCCTGAACAAAGTATTTTTAATTATCGATTCCACAGGGATTGGTGCATGTTATAGTCTTTCAATAGAAAAGTATGTTTTAAGATGATGTAACCAAAGGGTTTGTTATCTACTCTACTAGAACCATGAGTTTCAAACAACAACTAAATTAATTCTTTCAAAGAGTTATAGTTTGGATTAGAGAGTTTGAGATTGTTTTCAAGTTAAGAAGGCATGTCAAGATTAGTTTCATTGATCTAGTTTCATACATATTCATTTAATCAAGTGATGAACATAATAGATGATTTCTACAAATACATATCCTCTCAATCTTGTAGATTTTCCACCAAGATTGTGAATGCTATCATGTTAATCCTTGCATGATTCCTCACTACAACTATTAGCATGATAATCATTAAGTTCAATATTTTGTAAACTCTAACACATCTATTCCTAGCATTTGTTTATGAGAGGATGAATATCCTAGGTCATTTTGAAATATTCTTTTCAAGCAAACTCAAAGCATAAAGATGAAGAACAAAGATATTCAACTATATTAATCATCAACCATGTTCATACACAAATGGATTAATAGAAATACATACTATATAGATCAACTACCTCTAATCTTGACACAAAAAGCTTAGCCACTCATTTCCATGGTTGCTTGCTCTCAAGATTGTTAGTAGTGATGATGAAAATCAAGAAAATCAAGAAGGAAAAGCTGGTTTTCTTCCTAAACTTACCTAGATTTACAAAGATGAAAAGATAATGATGGTGGTGTTTTCTTGCTTCCTTTACAAGCCAAAAGGTCGGTGAAGTGATGGGTTGAGTGGCTCAAAGGTGAAAGCATGGGCTGTCCTTTTTACGAATTTACATGAGACCCTTGTGGCAGCATGATGGTAGTGTACGCACTCATCACCTTTGTTAGTATGACAACAACATGCTTCCCTCTTCAAAATTATCTTCAAAAGAATCATCCACAGAAGCTCTTCAAGTGCCCTTGAATCCAAGCTTGGGAATTAGTTAATAAATTCCTACAATTAAGAGTGAAAGTAAGTTAAATAATATATATTAAACAAAAACTAAATAAAAACCTAATTAAAACAAAATACTAGAATAAATATACAAATTAAATACAAAGACATTGTTAAGGACCACAAAATAATGTACAAAATAACTACAAATTGGTCCTAACAACTCTCTAACTTACTTCTTTGTTTGTCCCCAAACAAAGTCAATAATCTTACAAAGCTAGAAAGAACAAAATGCAAGCATGCAAACTCACACAAAGTAATGGTTCAAACTCGACATACCGAGGCAAAAGCACATCAATCCTTCTTCTAAACACAACATGGCCATGAATTAAGTTCTAAACACAATATATCAAAACATAACAAAATAAAAGATATGTTCACACTTGAATCACCTAATCGTTTCTTCAAAGTTCATGAAGAACAAAATGCATATTCACAAAGGACCAAAACACCCTCACTAATAATTATGCACATCCAGAATAATTCATGCATTCATGAAACAAGTTAAATGATAAAAGCTTGAAGATCACTAAGGACTTTCAAGGTTGTAACTTGGCTTAGGTTAGAAACAAGGGATATTTAAGTACAAAAGCCATTGAAGCGAATCGGGTAAAAGGACATGAAGAGCATTTCACAACTAATTCTCATCTCATTATTACAACCTCTTTTCTTTCCACACATGATCCTCTCTTTTTTTTCTTTTGTTCTCTTTTTATAAACAAATTTCTTTCTTCTTTTGTATTTTTCTTTTTCTCTATTCTTTTTGATTCTTTAGGATCATTGTGCCATCACTTCTAAGTTCTTTTTGATCCACCTCCCAACTTTATTTATATCAATCCCTTTTTTTTTTTTTATTTATTCAGACATGCTCTTCAAGGCTAATTAACAAAAGGGTTGGTATTCACAAACAAGAAAATTTATAGAATGAATGATCATTGAATTTTTCAAAGATCATCAACAACTATTAAGTGGCCTACTTAACAATTAGTTGATTTGATACATTCATCCTACAAATACTATTTAAGCTCAAAAGGGTTTACAAGGATTCACTCTCTCACGAGGTAATTGAAGCCCTTTTTAGAATTGGTGGTTTTCCTCATAATGCACAAAAATTGCATTGATCATTTCTTAGTTTCCAAGTTATCACAAACAAGTAAAGATTAAGCATGAATCACCGAGTTAACACAACTATTAGGCACTCAATATTTGGTAAAAAGTGGAAGCTTCTCACATATATGGTTTATGTCCTAATGATTCGAATGTGAACACAAATTTTTTTTTTTGTACATGCCAAAGTATCTTGCATAAAGAATAAATTTCATAGACATGTTATGTTTCTACAAAGCGATTAAATGTGTACCTTCTTACGTGGAATGAGTCGAAATTTTATCATCACCATCACTTTGGTGAAACAAGCTTACTAGCTTTGAAGAACCATTGAACAATCCGGACAAACCACAAAGTAAATTCAAACTAAATACTATAATCTAAAAATAAAATAAAATAGAACAAAATAAAAGAAACTAAACTTAAAGTGAAAAAGACACCCCAAATGGTGTTTAAAACTTAAAAAGTATTTAGGCTCCATGCCTACAAAATATTAATTGGAATTACAAGCCAATCCCCAAAATTGGATGGCAACCAACAAAATCGAGTTTAAAACTAAAATGCAAAAGTAAAATCTAGAACTAGAATCTTGAAAGTAAAATAAAAGCAGGAAAATAAGAGAAATCATCGGTCGAGAGGCCTCAAGAATCGAATCTCAATAGACCAGTCGGGCCGGAACGGACGAACTCTCTTCACCAACATCCTCATCTCCCACCTCCTCCTCGGCATTTGGCCCGACCCAGGCCAACCGGCATACGCAGCTGCTTCGCCCGTCAGTGAAATAGTTCACCGGGCTCTCTAATCTGCGGCAAGGTGCTCCATGCTCTCATGCATAAACAAAAATGCTCTACGATGAGCGAGATGCATCTGCTGTTCCATTCTTCCGATGGACTTGCACGAGGAAGTGCGCTACTGGCCCAGTGCGCTGAGGCAGCAGTATTATCAAGGACCCTACAAAATCGATCACGGTAGTGATCATCAACAACTCCATCAATGGTTAGGTGTCCTCTGCGGGAAAGGCCACCGCCCTCTTAAGCAAACCCATAATCAACCGGGATATGTGAGAGCACATTTTATCGCTCCCCACGGAGTATAACTAAGTGTAACCCTCTTGACTCATTCGCGATCAGACGGCCAAAATCAATTTGCTCCTCATGAGCATGTAAGCAATCAAACACCGTCTCCATGGGTATCGAAGAGGTGTGGCTCTAGGTTTCATTATCGAGCCACGCACATCATATGAGCACTTGTTTTCGGGCTGCCTGTTGAATTTCAAAGGTTGACCAGCCGATTCAACTCATAAGAATGCCCGGACAAGCGAGCTTATTCCTCGGCATCGTAATCCCAATTACCACGAGCAGTGCTCATGGTAGACATCGATTGGTCTCTGGGGCTGTCGGTTGATGCCGAGCTGTTGATTGTGTCGAGAGAAAAGCGGTTTGCCTCGAACAACGAAGCAAACTAAACTCACATCCCTCGGCGGGATAGCATTAGCATAGAACTTCATGAACAAGCTCCACGTTCACCTTTGTCGAGGATTACAAAACTTCCACCGTAGTTTCAAGGATGACTGCCGTCGTGATAGTGCCCTTGCTCACGGAGGCGATGGTGCGCTTAGTCGGATGTTTCACTCCTCGAGCTCTTTGTAGCGAGCCTCTGGCCAGCTCAAATCGAACAACATCAAGCGGCGAGCGGGCGGGGACCCCGGCGAGGAAAACTCTTTGCCGGCGATCGTCGAAATTTTCAACATAAAATCAGCGGAAAAAGTGACAGAGATGTCCATTAGCAATGAATCATGCAAACACAAAGCAAATCAACCAACCCACGGCATTACAACTAATCGAAACACTAAAAACACGGCGGAAGAATTTTTCAAAATTACGAGACCCGTGGCCGATGACGCCTCGGTAGCTCTGCGAGAAAAATTCTTACGCAAGCGAATTTTTCTCCACAAAAACACTTCCTAGGGCAGCGAAAATAACATCCTATTACTTCTCTAACACAAACATCCTAATTCTAAGAAAAATTGAAAATTCCTAACCCTAGGTTTTCAAAATCTAACCTAAACATACAATGTACACGAAATTGAGAAAGGAAAAACATAGAATACTTACTAGGAAGCCTTGGTTGATTGATTGATTGAGAAATTCAAAAATTCGGAGATTTTGGTTGGGGTTTTAGGATTTTTAGAGAGTGAGGAATGGTGAAGAAAAGTGAAAAAGGTTGAAAATAACCCAACCCTATTTAAACATATCGAGGCTACGAATGGGCCTCCAAAAATCGATTTTTCAAAATTTTTTTAAAATCGAGAATGGCCCTGTCCCTATCATATATTGAAAGTTCTGCGGATGGGTCAAAGTGCTTGTTGCCTCTGCAGAACGAAATTTTAAAGCAGCAAAATTAACAGTGCGGGCAAGTGTAAATGAGTTCAAGGAAGAATACTTACAATGTTGGGGTGCCTCCACAAGCGCTTTGTTTAACGTCGGTGAGGCTCGGCGGTTCATGATGATCATTGATCATCAAAGAAGAGATTGCTATGTTGCGGCTCACCTCTCCGTAGCGTGCCGCTTCAACCGGCCCATTCACCGTCCATTCTTTTGTTAGTGCAAGATCTTGCAAGACAATTGCACCATACTCTTTGACTTCTTTGATTAAAAGCGGACGGACCACTTTGTTTTGAGTTTTCGGGAAAAAGCCTCATCCGGGAATTGAACAAGAGAACCTTTTGTCGGCCTTAATTCCTTGATCTTTATCTTCTTATCATGAGAAACCTTAACTTTTGCTTTGTACCTCCGTTTTGATGGTATGCTCCTCGCGCATTTCTTCCAATTGAGCGAGTTGTAATTTTTGCTTTTCACCGCCAAGGATGGATCAAAATTCAAGAATCGGAGGCCCACATGCTTTGCTCCATCTCTACCGGGAGGTGACAAGTTTTGCCATACCAACTGAAGCGGGGTTAGTCAATAGGAGCTTTATAGGCGGTTCGATCGCCCATAAAGCTTCATCTAATTTGTGACCAATCTTTTCTAGAACCGAAGCAGTTTTCCAAAATCTTTTTGATTTCTCTATTAGACACCTCGGCTTGCCATTTGCTTGAGGGTGATGAGGGGTCACCTTATGTTTTACACCAAATTGTTTCAAAAGTTTTTGTAACAATGCATTGCAAAAGTCGACCCACCATCACTAATGAGCACCCTAGGCACACAAAGCGAGAAAAATGTTTCTTTTCAAAATTTGATAGAGGTTTGGCGTCGGCCTTAAAAGCAATGGCCTCTACCCACTGACACGTAATCCACGCTACAAGAATATATTCATTTGAAAGCGAAGATGGAAAAGGACCGACAAAATCAATCCCCAACAATCAAATACCTCCACTTCCAACATATTGTTCAGCGATATTTCATCTCTTTTCCTATCCGCCACTTCTTTGACATTTGTCACATGACTTAGCGTGAGCATCGCATCTTTGAATAAGCGAGGCCAATAAAATCCCGATTGTAGGACTTTGGTGGCCGTCCGCGTTCCATTATAGTGTCCCCACAGGGAATTGTGACAATGCCAAAGAATGTTTTGGTCTCTTCATCACTCACACACCTTCTTAGGTCCATCACTACTCAACCTAAAAATGTAAGGTTCATCCACACATAATACCCATATCGTAAAAATTTCCTCTTCTCATTTCAAGTCAAATCTTAGGCATTAATCATGACCTTGTAATTTGCCATGTCGGCAAACCACGGTCGCTCTTGGATACAAATAACTTATCATCCAGGAATTCCTCCTTCACCTCTTTTCCTTGTCCGTAATTTTTCGTTCACTAAGCGAGACAAATGATCCGCTACCAAATTTTCCGAACCTTTTTATCACGGACCTCTAAATCAAATTCTTGCAAAGAAGAATCCATCGGATTAGCCTTTGTTTAGAGTCCGGTTTGGTAGCAGATATTTTATCGCGAATGATCCGTGAAAACTACAACCTTGGAACCAATTAGGTAAGGGCGAAACTTTTCAATGCATATACAATTGCGAGCAACTCTTTTCGGTTGTTGCATAGTTTATTTGAGCATCATTGAAAACTTTGCTCGCGCAATGTATAGCATGGAAGATTTTGTTCTTCCTTTGGCCTATCTGCTCCTCGCGCATAATCACTAGCGTCACATTAGTTCAAAATCAAGTTTCCAATTAGGTAGCGTGATTATGGGTGCATTTATCAAATTCTCCTTTAATTTTTCAAAAGCTAACAAACAATCATTATCAAACAAGAAAGACTTATCTTTGTTGAGCAAGTTGCTCAAAGGTTTGGCTATTTTGGAGAAGTCCTTGATGAATCTTGATAGAATCCGCATGACCAAAAGCTTGAATGCCTTTGACATTGGTAGGTGGAAGCGTCTTGATAACATCAATTTTGCTTTGTCGACCTCGATTCCTATTGAAGATATCTTGTGGCCAGGGCGATCCCTCGGTCACCATAAAGTTGCACTTTTCCCAATTCAAAACCAAATTGGTCTCCACACCTCTTGAGGCGGTGTCCAAATTTTCAAACATAAATCAAATGAAGCTCAAAAAGGAAAAGTCATCCATAAAAACTTCAATTGTTTTTCAATCAAATCGGCGAATATAGCTTGCATGCACCTTTGGAATGTTGTCGGCATTGCATAAGCCGAAGGCATGCACGCCTATCTGCGAAAATTCTAAGCGGACATGTGAAGCCGTTTTCTCATGATCTTCGGATTCACCGATATTTGATTATATCCGAATAACCATCAAGAAACAATAGTATTGTTGTCCGGCAAGCCTTTCTAACATTTGGTCCATGAGCGGAAGAGGAAAATGATCTTTTCTCGTCGCTTTGTTAAGCCTACGGTAATCAATACACATTCTCCACCCGTCACTTTTCTTGTTTGCACTAGCTCATCCTTATCATTAGATACAACCGTCAACCCTCCTTTCTTAGGAACAACATGAACCGGCTCACTTACGTACTATCCAATCGGGTAAATCATGCCGCTTCAAGCATCTTCACTACTTCTTCTGAACTACCTCCTTCATCACCGTTCAATCACCGTTGAGGTTGGGCTACGGCCTACTCATCCTCCATCTAATGTTGTGCATACAATAGGCCGGACTTATGCCTTTCAAATCGGCTAAGACCCAACCAATCGCACTTTTGTTCGATTTCAAAACTTCAATTAAGCTTTCCTCCTCATTCTCCGACAATGTATTGCTAATGATTACGGGCTTTTTACCTCCCTCCTCGAGAAACACATACTTTAAATGAGAAGGTAGCTCTTTCAACTCAAGTTTTTGGTCGTCATCTTTTAGATCTCTTTTCAAACTTTCCTCTTCTTCTTCCCAAGGGTGCATTTCCTTTGAAATCTCCATTCCTTCCAAACACTCCTCAATATCTCGACTATCATCATCATCATTCACCTCTTTGGTTGCTTCCTCAATAACGTCAATCTTGAAACAATCTTTCTTATCCATGGGATGCTTCATTGCTTCAAAAAGATTAAAGCAAATCTCTTCATCTTGTACTCTCACCTTCATTAGGCCATCATCTATATCAATCATCATCCTTGCCGTTTTCATGAATGGTCTTCCAAGAATTAAAGGTGCCTCCACATCTTCCTCCATGTCTATGACAACAAAGTCCACCGGAAAAAAGAATTTGTCCACTTTTACCAACAAATCTAAAGCTACACCGTACGGGCGAGTAATAGACTTGTCAGCTAATTGCAATGTCATCTTTGTAAACTTTAATTCAATCTCCCTCAATCTCTTCACAATGGATAATGGAATCAAGTTGATACTTGATCCTAAATCAATTAATCCGTTTCCAACATATACATCCCCAATAGTAACGGGCAAAGTTACACGTCCCAGATCACTCTCTTTCTTCGGAATGGTGCGTTGAATTATTGCACTACAACTCGCATCCACCATTATGGTTTCTTGATCCGTATATCTCTTCTTTTTTGTCAAGATATCCTTCATGAATTTTGCATATTTTGGCATTTGCTCTAATGCTTCGGTAAATGGAATATTTATTTGCAATTGCTTGAAAATATCCATAAACCTAGCATAGTGCTTTGCATCATCCTTTTTAGAAGGAAGGTGAGGATATGGTAAACTTCTCAATGGATAAGTTACTTCCTTCTCTTTTCCCTTTTTCATTTTCTTATTTTTCTCTTCTACTTTCTCCTTTTCAACTACACCATTTTCCTTTTCATTTTCAACTAACACCTCATTTTCAACTAAGTCATCCTCCACATCAACATTATCATGTTTTTCGACTTCAACCTCTTCATCTTTTTCAACTACCTCTTCCTCCACTATTACTTCTTCATCCTTCTCCACTACTTTTTTCTTTATTTCAACTACTTTCCTTTTCTCATCACAAACTCTACCACTTCTTGTTGTTATGGCTTTGCAATGCTCCTTAGGATTTGTTTGCGTAGTTGGGGAAAATGATGTCGAAGCACTTTGTTCTGAAAGTTGCTTAGCGAGTTGTCCCACTTGTGTCTCCAAATTCTTGATGGACGCCTCCGTGCTCTTTTGATTAGCCATAGAAGCTTGCATAAATTGAGCTAGAGTGTCTTGAATGTTGGAAGATTTCACTTGATTTTGAGGTTGGTTTTGTTGTTGCCCTTGATTTTGTTGTTGACTTTGATTTTGATTTTGATTTTGTGTTTGATATGGATTTTGCCTTCCTTGATTATTGTTATCTTGCCTCCACCCTCCTTGATAACCTTGATTACCCCTTTGTTGGTAACCTTGGTTTTGATTTTGATAAGGGTAAGGAGCTCGTTGTTGGTACCCTAGGCCTTGGTTGGCCACATAGTTAGCTTCCTCATTCTCCGGAGGACAAAAGCCGGTTTTATGATCTCCTTTGCACAATTCACAACAAGCTATTTGGTGAGCTTGCTTATTTGATGCTCCTTGTAACTCCATGATTTGTTGAGGGAGTTTAGCCATTTGTTTGTCAATTCTTCAACTTGTTTATAAACAATTTGTTTTGCGCAAGTGCTTCATGACTTCGAACCAATTTCTAAAACTCCGTTTTCACTTGTACACCTCCTTGATCATGTTGAGTTTGATGATCATTCGTACCCATCTTCTCAATTATTTGGATTGCTTCATCGGTGTTTTGCCATCAAAGAACCTCCCGTGGCATCCAACAACAATTTGTGTTGAGGTTGGAGACCATTTAGGAAAATATGAATTTGTGTAAGCTCGTCAAAACCGTGGCTCGGACACTTCCTTAGCATAGACTTATATCTTTCCATGCCGATTCAAAGGCTCGTTTACTCCTTGCAAAAATACCGAGATAGCCGTCTTAGCCTCCATGAAGCGTGATTGAGGGAAAAGCGTTCAAAACTTTTCCTCAAAACATTCCAATTAGTCATTGTCTCTTGCAATTGATCAAGATACCAATCTTTTGCCTTGCCCACTAGAGAATGAGGAAAAGCCTTTGGAAATATTGCTCTTCTTGGTCTTCGGAGCACCCGCGCTCCAGCGATCTCATAAAACTTGGTAAGGTGAGTGTAAGGGTCTTCATGATCGTGGCCATGAAATGGACTTGCATAGAGAAGTTGAAACCCGTTTTCATTTCCATGACCCTTGCATTTGCTTGTCGGGCAAATTGAGCATTATGGCGAGGGCTATTGACACACGGCCCCTGATGGTGGTGGTGGTGGTTGATTCTCCTCCATAGTGGTGACTTCTCCAAACACGGGTGGTGAAGAAGTAGATGCTTCTCCTCTTTCTCCTCTTTCTTGCCTTTGCCTAGCTTGTCTTTTTCTTCTTTTAGCACTACTATTAAGTCTCCTAGCCGTCCTTTCAATTTCGGGATCGAAAAGGGTTGGTCGACGGAATACTTCCTCGCATAAACTAATTCACGAAAAGTCTAGCCACACAAAAGAAACAAAGAGAGATTAGTAGAAAAAGTCTTAAAACACACAACTATTGCTATACTAACAACATCAAACGCCAATCCCCGGCAGCGGCGCCATTTTGTTGTAGGTTTTTCCGTGAACAAAGTATTTTTAATTATCGATTCCACAGGGATTGGTGCATGTTATAGTCTTTCAATAGAAAAGTATGTTTTAAGATGATGTAACCAAAGGGTTTGTTATCTACTCTACTAGAACCATGAGTTTCCAAACAACAACTAAATTAATTCTTTCAAAGAGAGTTATAGTTTGGATTAGAGAGAGTTTGAGATTGTTTTCAAGTTAAGAAGGCATGTCAAGATTAGTTTCATTGATCTAGTTTCATACATATTCATTTTAATCAAGTGATGAACATAATAGATGATTTCTACAAATACATATCCTCTCAATCTTGTAGATTTCCCACCAAGATTGTGAATGTTATCATGTTAATCCTTGCATGATTCCTCACTACAACTATTAGCATGATAATCATTAAGTTCAATATTTTGTAAACTCTAACACACAAATCTATTCCTAGCATTTGTTTATGAGAGGATGAATATCCTAGGTCACTTTGAAATATTCTTTTCCAAGCAAAACTCAAAGCATAAAGATGAAGAACAAAGATATTCAACTATATTAATCATCAACCATGTTCATACACCAATGGATTAAAAGAAATACATACTATAAAGATCAACTACCTCTAATCTTGACACAAAAGGAGCTTAGCTACTCATTTCCATGGTTGCCTTGCTCTCAAGATTGTTGGTAGAGATGATGAACATGAGAAAAATCAAGAGAAAAGCTATGATTTTTCTTCCTAAACTTGCCCTAGATTTTTACAAAGATGAAAGATAATGATGGTCTATGTTTTCTTGCTTTCTTTACAAGCCAAAAAGGTCTGGTGAAGTGATGGGTTGGTGGCTCCAAAGGTGAAAGCATGGGCTGTCCTTTTTTCTGAATTTCGCAGACCGCGCTGAGCGCGGTTAAGTCGTGCTGAGCGCACTCATGCTGGCACCGCGCTGAGCGAGACCTGTAGCATGCTTCCCTCTTCCAAAATTATCTTCAAAAGAATCATCCCTAAAGCTCTTCAAGTGCCCTCGAATCCAAGCTTGGGAGAATTAGTTAATAAATTCCTACAATTAAGAGTGAAAGTAAGTTAAATAATATATATTAAACAAAAACTAAATAAAAACCTAATTAAAACAAAATACTAGAATAAATATACAAATTAAATACAAAGACATTGTTAAGGACCACAAAATAATGTACAAAATAACTACAAATTGGTCCTTAACAGTCCTCTTGTCCAATTGTTTCGGTACATGGAAAACCAAAGACACATGCATCCATATCCATTTGACGAATACCACCATTCATCAAATCTGATGTGCCAACTAGTGTTTCCAGACACTGCCGAAATCTAGGCACAAATTTACGGACATGAACCCTTTTCTTAGGTGGTACCCTACCAACATTCTGGCTCACCTGTTGTGACCCTTGAAAAGGTACCTAAAAATAATATAGACTTATGTAAGATATAAAGTTATGCAGTTTTTTTTTATTTTGATCATAAAATTAACACTTTAAACATACCTCTCTTTGCGATGCAACAGACTCGTCGCGCTGCAAAATCCCTTTATTCTTAGATGCGGGTTTTGTAGGAGTCTAAAATTACCATATAAAAAATTGAGGTCAGAACTGTCAGTTGAATACTTAAGGATTCATAATGGTTTTCAACATACCTGATCATCTATGAAGATGAGGTCTGATGGCCATGCCACAAAAGATCCTATTGCATCTCGCAGCAATGTGGTCTCCACAACAATGTTAGGTACCAGAAGCACTGCACTCAGATCTAAAACAACATCAACCGATACCTTCATGTGGCCATCCGGGAGCAGTCTATGGTGAATTAAATCTCCCTAGGTGTTTTTAACTTAAACAATAGCTTATAGCATTAGCCCTTCATGTAAATTCATGTGTAAATGCTACAAATTGGTGTAATTTTGAGAGTCTAAAAAGATTGAATCGTCGGAAACTGGTTCTTTACTAACAAATTTAATATGAAACTAAAAAATATATATACATGGTCAACGATCATAGGAAGATAACCGTGATTATCAAGAGTATTTTTATTTTAAATGTTATTTATGTATTCTGCTAAGTTTTAGTTGCTGCTTAGTTTATAAGTACATATCAAGTGATACCTTCTCTTCTTTAACAGTGGCAAAGTTGATTCTTCATTTTCCGTTGCCTCTGTGCAACGTTTCAAGCACAAAGCTTTCCAATACACTTAGCATATACTATTATATTCAAAAGACTCCTATTTATTCCACTAACTAAACATTGAAAACAGAAGACAAGGGAGATATAAGCAAACATGCACAGACAACACTGACACTGAGACCGGACACAAAACAGACATGCACAGAAGCTCCATTATAACCTAGCCATGACAGACAATAACAAAGAACAATAACCAAAACATAAACACAATCGCAGGCTGAACTAACCTTGTCTTACGACGAACAAGAACAGAGTGTTGTAAGGAGAACGACTGCAAGAACAGGAACCGAATGATGGAGGAAGAACGACGGCAAGAAAACGAATGCAATGCTGGAGGAAGAACAGGAACAAATTGCTGGAGAATGCAAGGAAGAATACAAGGAAGAATGCGCGCAAGAACACAGAATGAGAAGACGAAGATGAACAGAACAAATGAGGGCCAAAAAACGTATTTAGGGTTTTCTAATTTTAATTATAAAATAACCTACGAAAGAGCTAAAAGCGCTTTCTAAAGCCCATATATGAGAGCGCTTCTGAAGGAAAAAGTGCTTTCGTATCATGGGTCTATAGCAGCACTTTAAAAAGCGCTTTCTTAAGTCCCCATATAAGAGCGCTTTTTAAAAGCGCTTTCATAAGGCCACCTATAAGAGCGCTTTTCAAAAGCGCTTTCGTAGGTTAGATATTTCAAATGCCTATAAAAGCACTTTCTTAGGGAACCCTATGAAAGCGCTTTTTTAAGCGAATTTTTTTTAAAGCCTACGAAAGCCCTTTCTCTTAAAAGCGCTTTCGTAGATGCGCTGGCAAAAAATTTTTGTTGTTGTAGTGACTCCCCCTCAAGAGTGAGTCATAATGCTCCCCTTGATGTAAAATCTCTCTCTTCCACATACACTTGTACCGCCATTATCACTCTTCAACGGAAGACCTTCTACCCACCACCTGCAGGAAGTATTTTGATACAAGTAAGTCAGACTCTTCTCAAAATCAAAGGCTCTGGTACCACTGTTAGGGGGGTTTACACTAGGTGCATTGATACATAGTGTGGGACTATCCTTTATGAGAGACACACCACTTGTCCACGTAAAATCTTAAGGTGATAGGTGTGGGAGTTCTCTCACTTGTATAGTGTTCAATCTTCACTTTCTAATCAAATATTTCAAGTATGAATTATTAATCATACAGTGAATGTTATATTACTCTATAAAATGATTATTTTTCTTTGGTTCAAAAAGTATTATAACCCATGATTCATGTACCACAAGTAAGGTATAAGAATAATATATATATATATATATATATATATATATATATATATGAAATCCTGGTAACATCAGATTCAGAATGTCGTGACATCTGATCCGACATTATAAAACAGACAAGGTAGAATAAACAATTAACGGTGCAGGAAACAAAAGAATACAAGAAATTGTTCACCAAGTTCGGTTCTAACAAACCTACATCTGGGGGCATACCAAGCCAGGAATGAAGTCCATTATCAGCAGTATTAATTCAGAGTTAAACTCACCCGTTTACAACCCCTCACTTAATCCCTACCCAATGACCCTTCTACCTAGGTCCTACCTAGATATGGAATATCCCGTCCACTTCCAATCATCACAATGATGTCTAGCGATCAACATCTCGACTTGCATCAACAACTTGATTTCCAACAACTTTTCAACACCTTGGAGTTACTTCACAGCTTCCTCCAAGAACATAACTCAACTCATTACTTCACAGCTTTTGAGTGAGAACAACTTTCCTCTTGCCTACAGGCTTCGAGGTAAACTTGGTGACCTTCCCACAATCTGGGAGGTTCACTCTACCAACTCTCTTAGAGAGTGGTTACAGACACAGCCCTAAAAATTACATCATGATAAATTACGGCTCGTTGAGAAACTAGGTTACAAAGCTTCTCTTTTATATCCTTACTCAACTGGATTTGAGTCTTTAAATAATAACAAACAGCTTGCTAAAATTTCTCCATGATATTCTCCACAAGGATAGGTCTTTGTTAAGGACCAAATTGTGGATATTTTGTAGATCATTTTGTGGTCCTTTACAATGTCTTTTGATTAATTAGTAGTATTTAGTATAGTATTTTGGTCTAATTATGTTTTTATTTAGTTTTTGTTTATAATATATTATTTAACTTAGTTTATATTTAAATTGTAGGTTTTTGATATTGATTCCCTCAAGCTTAGATTCAAGGAAACTTGAAGAGCTCTTGGGACTTTTTGAAGATTTTTGGAAGAAGAAGCATGCTACAGGTCGCGCTCAGCACGATGGCAGCATGAGTGCGCTTAGCGCGGATAAGCGGGCTTAGCGCGCTCTGCGAAATCAGAGAAAGGACAGTGACCCATACCTCCAGCTTTTGGCTCACCAACTCTCTGTTTTCACCCACTTTGCTGTGCTAGAAAACCAGAAAAACACACTTCTTCTTCATTATTCATAGTTGTTGTAATCTAGGGCATAGGAATTAGCAATTTGAATCTTGTTCTTCTTGATTCTTCTTCCATGTTCATCATCCTCTCCAAAAATCTTGCAAGCAAAGCAACCATGAGAATGAGTAGCTAAGCTATTTTTGTGTCAAGATTAGAGGTAATTGACCTAACTTTTATGTATTTCTTTTAATCTCTTGGTGTATGAACTTGGTTGATGAAATATATATGTTGAATATCTTTGTTATACTATCTTTTGATGCTTTGAACCATGATTGAAAAAGTATGTTTCAAAGTTGACCTAGGATATTCTTCCATTAATGAACAAATGCTATAAATAGATTTGTGAGTTTGTGTTTACTTGTATTGAACTTCATTATTATCATGTCAATAATTGTAGTGAGAAATCATTTAAAGATTTACATGATAAAACTCACAATCTTGGTTTGAAATCAACAAGATTGAGAGGATACGTAATTATATCGTTCATCAACTAGTTCATCCACTTGGTTAATTGAATTTCTATGAAATTAGGTTAATGAAACTAATCTTGACATGCTTTTATCATTTGAAAACAACTCAAACTCTCTTGAATCCAAACATATCTCTTTTTGAAAAAGGAAACAAAAGTTGCTTGAATGAAATTTATGATACTTGTAGTTAGAAAACAAAACCCTTGTGTTACTTAATATTAAAATACGCTTTTACTATTGAAAGACAGCAATATCACATCAATCCCTGTGGATACGATAATTGAAATACTTGATTCATCAAATATACTGACAACAAAATGGCGCCGTTGCCGGGGATTGGCGTTTGATATTGCAAGTATTGCAATAATTTGTGTGTTTTAAGATAATTTTTCTACTAATCTCTTTTTGTTTCTTTTTGTGTGGCTAGAATTTTCCAGGATATAGTTTATGCGAGGAAGTGTTCCGGTCGAACAACTCCTATTCGATCCAGAAATTGAAAGGACGACAAGAAGACTTAATAGCAGTGCTAAGCGAAGGAAAAGACTAGCTAGGCAAAGACAAGAAGGAGGAGAATCATCTACTTCTTCCACACCACCCGTGTTAGGAGAAGTCATTATGGCGGATCAACCACCACCACCACCACCGAGAGGGACTTGTGTAAATAGCCCTCGTCACACCGCTCAATTTGCTCGCCTAGCCAATGCGAGGTTCACGGAGATGAAGACGGGATTGCTCCAACTTCTTTATGAAAATCCTTTTCATGGTCATGACCATGAAGATCCATACACCCACCTCACAAAGTTCTATGAAATTGTGGGTGCGGCCGGAGCTCTGGAAGCCGAAGAGGAGCAATATTTTCAAAGGCTTTTTCCTCACTCTTTGGTAGGGAAAGCAAAGGATTGGTATCGAGACCAACTACAAGAAATAATGACAAATTGGAATGTATTAGAGGAGAAATTCCTTGAAAGATTTTTTCCTCAATCAAGATTCATGGAAGCAAAAACCGCGATTTCGGTGTTCTCGCAAGGTGCTAATGAGCCTTTGAATAGGGCTTGGGAGAGATACAAATATATGCTTAGAAAGTGCCCTAGTCATGGTTTTGATGAACTCACTCAAATTCACATTTTCCGCAATGCTCTCCAACCTCAACATAAATTGTTGTTGGATGCTACGGCAGGAGGTTCTTTAATGGCTAAGACACCTTATGAAGCCATTCAAATCATTGAGAAGATGGGAAGAAATGACCACCAAGTTCAAAATGATCATGGGAATGCGCAAATGAAAACGGGAGCTCTTGAAATTGATTCTAGTCATGAAGCACTTGTAGCCCAAAACAAATTATTTGCAAAGCAAGTTGAAGAATTGACCAAGCAAATGGCAAGGCTTCCACAAAAAATCATGGAGATGCAAGGATCATCTAGCAAGCAAACTCAACAAATTGCTAGTTGTGAATTATGCAAGGGTGATCACAAGACCGGATTTTGTCCTCCGGAAAATGAAGAAGCAAATTACATGGCAAATCAAAGGCAAGGATACCAACAAAGACCTCCTTATCAAAATCAAAATCAAGGCCAAGGTTATCAACAAAGAGGTAACCAAGGTTATCAAGGCGGATGGAGACAAGACAACAACAATCAAGCTAGACAAAATCCTTACCAAAGTGGAACTCAAAATCAAGCTCAACCTCAAAATCAAGCTAGAACTTCAAACATTCAAGATACACTTGCTCAATTCATGCAAGCTTCAATGGCAAACCAAAAGAGCACGGAAGCATCGATATAGAATTTAGAAATTCAAATGGGGCAATTAGCAAAGCAAATTTCCGAACAAAGTGCCTCGACCTCATTTTTTCCAACTACTCAAGCAAATCCAAGGGAGCATTGTAAAGCTATTACAACTAGGAGTGGTAGAGTTGTTGAAGAGAAAAAGAAAGAAGTGGAGAGAAAAGACCAAGTGTAGAATGATGAAGAAATAGTTGTGGAGGAAGTTTTAGTTGAAAAAGATGATGAGAATGTTGTTGTGGGAGATGTTGAAGTTGAAAATGATGTTGTAGTCGAAAATGAAAATGTAAATAATGGTGTAGTTGAAAAGGAAAATGTTGAGGAAAAGAAAAAGAAATTGAGAAGGGGAAAGGAAAAGGAAGTCAATCAACCGTTACGAAACTTGCCATACCCTCATGCTCCGTCTAAGAAGGATGATGCTAGGCATTATGCTCGGTTTATGGATATTTTCAAATAATTACAAATCAATATTCCATTTACCGAGGTATTGGAGCAAATGCCAAAATATGATAAATTCATGAAGGACATTTTGACAAAAAAGAAGCGGTACACGGATCAAGAGACTATTATGGTTGATGCAAGTTGTAGTGCGATAATTCAACGTACTATACCAAACAAAAAAAGTGATACGGGGCGTGTAACTTTGCCCGTTACCATTGGAGATGTCTATGTCGGCAAAGGATTAATTGACTTGGGATCTAGCATCAACTTGATTCCATTATCTATTGTAAAGAGGTTGGGGGATATTGAATTAAAATCCACAAAGATGACTTTGCAATTGGCGGACAAGTCTATTACTCGCCCACATGGTGTAGCTTTAGATTTGTTGGTCAAAGTGGATAAATTCTTTTTTCCGGTTGACTTTGTTGTGATAGAGATGGAGGAAGACTTGGATGCACCTTTAATTCTAGGCCAGCCATTCATGAAGACCGCAAGAATGATGATTGACATTGATGATGGTTTGATGAAGGTGCGGGTTCAAGATGAAGAAATTTGTTTCAAACTTTTTGAAGCAATGAAGCATTCGAATGACAAAAAAGATTATTTCAAAATAGATGCCATCGAAGAAGCAATAGAAGAAGTTAATATGCTTGATGATGATGATAGGCGGGAACTTGAAGAGTGTTTAGAGGGGTTGGAGATTTCTAAAGAAATGCACCCATGGGAGGAGGAAGTGGAGATTTTGAAGAATGATACCAAAGAAGAAGAGCAAAAATGTGAGTTGAAAGCACTACCTTCTCATTTGAAGTATGTGTTTCTTGAGGATGGAGGTAAGAAACCCGTGATTATTAGTAACACATTATCGGAGAAGGAGGAGGGTAGCTTAATTCACGTTTTGAAGTCTAACAAAAATGCAATTGGTTGGGTTTTAGCCGATTTGAAAGGCATAAGCCCAGCTTATTGTATGCATAACATCATGATGGAAGAAGAGTTCAAGCCGGTGGCCCAACCTCAGAGGCGCTTGAATCCGGTTATGAAGGAAGTAGTGAGAAAGGAAGTGGTCAAGATGTTGAAAGCCGGGATGATTTATCCGATCTCGGATAGCACTTGGGTTAGTCCGGTGCATGTGGTCCCAAAAAGGGAGGTTTGACGGTTGTATCGAGTGATAAGAATGAATTAGTGCCGACAAGAAAAGTAACGGGTTGGAGAATGTGCATCGACTATAGAAGGCTAAACAAAGCCACTAGAAAGGATCACTTTCCTCTTCCGTTTATGGATCAAATGTTGGAAAGACTCTCGGGACAACAATTTTATTGTTTCTTGGATGGTTACTCGGGGTACAATCAAATTTCGGTGAATCCGGAAGATCACGAGAAGACGGCTTTCACATGTCCATTTGGAATATTTGCGTATAGTTGTATGCCTTTTGGCTTATGTAATGCGCCGACAACCTTTCAACGATGCATGCAAGCCATTTTTGCCGATTTGATTGAGAAGACGATTGAAGTATTCATGGATGATTTCTCTATTTTTGGAGCATCATTTGATTTGTGCTTGGAGAATTTGAACACCGTTTACAACCCCTCACTTAATCCCTACCCAATGACCCTTCTACATAGGTCCTACCTAGATATGGAATATCCCCATCCCACTTCCAATCATCACAATGATGTCTAGCAGTCAACATCTCATCCACTGCATCAACAGCTTGATTTCCAACAACTTTTCAACACCTTGGAGTTACTTCACAGCTTCCTCCAAGAACATAACTCAACTTATTACTTCACAGCTTTTGAGTGAGAACAACTTTCCTCCTGCCTACAGGCTTCGAGGTAAACTTGGTGACCTTCCCACAATCCGGGAGGTTCACTCTACCAACTCTCCTAGAGAGTGGTTACAAACACAGCCCTAAAAATTACATCATGATAAATTACGGCTCGTTGAGAAACTAGGTTACAAAGCTTCTCTTTTATATCCTAACTCAACTGGATTTGAGTCTTTAAATAATAACAAACAACTTGCTAAAATCTCTCCATGATATTATCCACAAGGATAGATCTTCAACAGAATCTTCCAAATATATCTCCATAATTTATGCTCCAAGTAACAACAAACAAGTTGTTACACTTCTGCAACAGATTCACCTACAAAGTCTCCTTGACCTGTCAATGTAGCTCCACATAGGAGCTTAACAAAACAATCCAGCCCAAAATAAACTAACAGAATCCTGAAACTCTCAGGAAATATAAAACTGCATAATCCACTTATACAGTACATGACGTCTTAACATTGGGTGTGACATCACTCATCCAGCAAATTGTTCTTGCAGAACCTGTACTTCTGATTATAGCATAATCATCTGTTATGCAAAGATTCTGAGTTGCACCTGTAAAAACACTTCTTCTGCAGAATTTGTCTTCATACCAGAATGTCATGACATCAGTCAAGACCTTGACACACCAATCTGGTTTTACCAAAAATTGCAGCCAACACAAAACACTTACAAACTCCCCCTTTGGCAAATTGTTTAGCTAAAACCAACTACACTATCAGAGAGCAGCAGAAATAAAAAATCAGACTACCAAACTAAACCCAGAACAATCCTAATTAATTCTCCCCCTTTTTAGCCACAAAGGAGCTAAAGGTACAAGTTCAAAGTCAGGCCAGTAAAACACCAACAAAATAAGCACCATTAGTTACAGGACGGTAAAACACAAGGTCAGAATCACAAAAGATACATCAGATAATCAGCAAAAACAGAATCAAAGGGAACATAACACCATAGACTACATCTTCATAAAGAAGAAGAAATACTGAAGCCATGATGCACATGAGGAAGAAGATACTGAATACTCCCCCTCAAGCTGAGAACTATGCTACGACACAAACAGACACAACTTCCTATTTTAGAGCACAAGAGGAATCACAAGACCAAAAAACTTGAACTATCCATCTACAAGCATAGTGAACCATACCTCTATATTGGATATCTTAGAACACAAGACACACTTTGTGTTCATAACTTAAAACAAGACACTAAACAAAAAAAAAATCTTGCACAAACTGCAAGAACAAATAGACTCATAATAGGCATCTTGTTCAACATCTTTGCAAAAACAACTGCAAAGATTGACCTCAGACTTAACAACGTCAGAACACTATCTTTTTTCATCATCTACCTTGTACACAACCAGAAAGTATCCCCCATGGATCTCATCCAGAAACAAATAGGATGCCTGCTCTAATACCAATTGAAATTCTGGTAACATTAGATTCAGGATGTCATGACATCTGATCCGACATTATAAAACAGACAAGGTAGAATAAACAATTAACGGTGCAGGAAACAAAAGAACACAAGAAATTGTTCACCCAATTCATTTCTAACCAACCTACATCTGGGGTGATCGGTAAAATAGCAAGTGTACTATTTTATCGATGTAGTAATAATGGGAAAAACCCCAAAGTCGATCTCTTGAGGACTGCGCAATGAATTAAGTTCTTTCGAATGAATATCAATTAAACAAAAGCAATGGTTGATTGTTTGTTTCGAGCTAAAATAATACAGAAACTTAAATAGCGAGAAGAAGATATACAAAGATGAGAATAATGCCCCGGAGGTGTATGAATTGCGAAGAAGATATACAAAGATGTTTTAACTTTTCTTTCCCTATGCCTAGAGTTATTTTTCCAAAATTCCTTTTAAGAAAAACCTTTGGTATTCTCTCTTTTTCCTAATTCCTCAGATGCCAAGAAAGAATATCAAGCAATAGTTCTGACATAAAAACAGGTATTCATAGGGTATTCTAATTCCTTAGGAATTAATAGTGATGCAACAAGATTAGGATTGCTTATCAGGCCAACCCTAACTATGATCAATAATCATTTCTTCCGAGCAGATTAAGCATTAAGAACGTTGCACACGATAAAGAATAAGGTTTAAACATAAAAACTCATATTACGAAATTTAATCAGTCATTACAAAAGCAAATCAGGGACACCCCCCTGGAATCGGGGGGTTTAGCCACTCATGTTCATAATACAAATAAAAACAGAATCAAGATCAAGAGTCATTACAATAGGAATTGGATAGGTTGGATCGTCAATTGCTTATGCTCTTGATCGATCCTTCTTCTCCTTGAATCACCACTCTAAGCTCTCTCCAATACGTTCAATTCTCCAAATAAAAAGTGAAAACTTCCTCAAACCCTTCCATCTAATATAACAGTCTTCCAAAATATTAAAAGAAATGTCCAGACTGCCCTCCAACTTGTCCAAGTCAGCATGTTAAAATATAAATATTTTGCCTCCGGATGCCCTGACACGGGCCGTGTTGTGTGACACGGGTGACCGTGTCAGGTTGCTGGTTTGCCAAAAATCTCTTCACCTTCAGTGGGCACGACACGGTTTGTGTTGTACGACACGGATGGCCGTGTTGTGTTGCTGTTTTAGCATGTATCCTCTTCACCTTCAGTGGACACGACACGGGCCATGTTGTGTGACACGGGTGGCCGTGTCACACTTCTGATATCTTCATTTTCATGCATTTCTCTGTACTTGGATCATATTTGCACTAGTGTCGGATAGCCAACTAGACAGGAGCCTGAAACACATTGAAACAACAAACAAATCACACGCACCAACGGTAAAAATGATAAAAACATGGACACATGACTTCCTTATCCTAATCAGAAAATACTGATGAAAACATAATTAAAAGACTAAAAGAAAACACATGAAAACATAAGAAACGACACTAAAACCTGCTTGGAATGTACGACTAAAGATCACTGATCAAACTCCCCCGAACTTGAACTTTTGCTTGACCTCAAGCAATAAGCTTGCATAAAACCTTAATAAACCAATCAATAGCTTAAAACTTGCGAGATGAAACGATGATACTCGTACGTGAGTTTTCGTTCTAAGTCACCGGATGGGTACTTTCTGGTACTTCTCTCTCAATCAAGGTATCACACGAACACTAAACTGCGGTACACCACGGACCTCAATCTCCTTTTTGGCAACCCCTCTAACTATGCTTTGGGCTTAGGTCTTATTTTTCGATTTTCTACCCTTTTCATTCGGACAATCACTTTTAAGGCTTTTTATGATTTTTCGTTGTATGCACAAGATTGATCAAATTTATTTTTCTTTACACCTTTATTTTCTTGTCCCTTTAGGGACGACCTTTAGGTTCAACCGCCGTTAGGCTGAATAACCGGGTGAGGGTTACCCAACTTAGAAGGATCGATTGTCTAATTGTCTTTATTCACTTTTTTTTCGGTGCTTTTTCTCATTCATCAATTTTTCTCGATCAACCTTGCACACACAATTAGTATAGATTAAGCCTGACTGTCAGTAGAAACTACTCGGGGCATACGTCTCAGATCAAAGTACCATGGCACAAATCTACACGTTAGACTCGTTCCTTACTCAGAAGACTCAGTGTGTTTGTGTTATACCTCAACATCAAGGTTTTTCTAATTTCCCCAACCGGTCTCTTTTCAGTCAACTCTATATACTTTCACCTCACTTCACTCGCAGAAACCAAACATACTCAGCACTAATTAATTTTCTCAGTTCAACTCGGGGGTGTTTTCACAACGGACTTCCAACATATTTCCAAACAAGCAACTTAAAACAACTACTGACTCAAAATAAAACTGACACAGATGAAAGAAAACAAGAATAACAAAGCAAAAAACACATAAATAAACAAATAAATACCCCCCACACCTGAACTCAACAGTGTCCTCACTGTTGAAGGACTAGTGCAGGAGGGGACTCACTGAGATCACTGAGGTGGTTGTTGGCCGTGCAGCCTCATCTGCTGCATCCACTCATGCATTTCCCCAATGAGCTTCCCTTGGCGGAGCTGCTCCTCTCTTTCTTTTTTCCGCTCCTCTCTGTCTCTTTTCTGCTCGTTCCCTTTCCTTTTCTGCTCACTACGGAGATAGCACATTTGATCATGCATCCAGTCCTATTCGTTTTTGGTCATACTCCACAAACCGGTCATCTGACTCGACGTGTCACCAACATTCGGGATATGAGTCTCTTCAGGGATAGGGACCTCACCAGCTTGATTATCCGCTTCACCTTCCGAACCTGCACAAGCATCAAAATTTTCTTCGTCGTCTTGCATAGGACTTGCATACAACCAGTTAGCTTGTTTGTCAATAGTAATAAAATCAGGAGCAGGTAAAGCTAACAAATGGTGATTACGGGTAACCAGAGAGTAATAATCATTGAAGACTTTGATCATACCTTGAGTGGTAAGTGTAGCTAAGTCAATCTTAGTCTTACCTCCCACTGTGGGTTCCTCCATCAATTGTGGACCGTAGCTGAGGTGGTCAGCTATCTGAGTGATCATTCCTCCAACAGAAATGTCACCGAAAGAGGCATTGGCTACCCGCTTCAGGTGATCGGCTGCAAAGGCGGCTATATTGAGCAGTTCTTTATTAGCCATGCCATATAGCAAGTATAGCTCTCTTTGTGTGACCACCCCTGTATTATCCCCTCTGCAGAAAAGGGTGTATGTCAATCCCTTTTGGGCATATCTGAAACAAGGGTTATGAATGCAGGAAGCCTTGGCCGCCTTAGCGACATAATCAGAGTTCCCTGTAATCGCCTTCCAAAACTCACTTGCAACAAAAGTGGTTGGAGGTGCCCCAGGTCCAAAGCTCGGGAGCTTCAGAACTTGCCCCAATTCCGCAACAGATAAAGAATGGTCATTGTCAAACAAACGAAACTTTATAGTGCAAAAGCACTCTTCATCAGAACCTGTCCACCTATGGCGAAGCTGAAAATCCAAAGAACTCAAAAATTCGAAAGTTATGCGCTCAAATGTCGGCGCTTCAAATTGCATAAATTCAAGCATGCCAAGAGTATGAAACATCCTATGCACCTCCATTCGCAGCCCTAAGTTATCTAAAGTTTCATTACAAATGTACCTGGAAGGAATCAACTTACGCTTCACCAATCGTGCATACTTGCTTTGATGGTCAGGATCCTCAAATAAAATACCATGAGCATTCACCATGCGGTGAGCTCGTTTCTTTGGGTGGGAGGATTCGGCGACAGCCTTTCCGGTATCTCTTCGTGGAGGCATGGTGATAACTTGCAGTAAACACACAACAACAAAATTCGACAGAGAGATTAGAAAAAACGGTCACCGTAGGAGTGACAATGGAGATGAAGTGATCAACTTTATCAATAGGGGTAAGGTGTTTTAGTGAGTGGGTAATGCAAAAAGTGAAGCTTTAGTGGAGAGTAACAATGGAGGTTAGGGCTTGGAGAGTGAGAGAGTGGTAGAAGAAGAAGGGTTTATGGGGAAAATAGAATGATATGTGGTAAATGAGAGTGTTAAGAGTGGTTAATGAGATAAAAATCGTGGGGCCCATGTCATAAAGGTGGATGGTTTTTGGGAAATAAAAATTCAACAAGGAAAAATTTATAATGCGCCTTCTGACACAGGCCGTGTTGCGCGACACGGGCACCCGTGTCAGACCCCAGGTATCACTTTGAAACGCTTTTAAATACAAATGTTGTTCAGTAACCACAACACTGGCCGTGTCACAGGACACGGGCACCCGTGTTGAACCTCTGTTTTTGCCACGAAATAATCCTCCAAAACCATTCCCTGACACGGGCCGTGTCAGGCTACACGGGTAGCCGTGTCAAGGCTCTGAAATCACTCCAATTCATGATTTTTACTTGCTTTTTCTAACCCGTCTGTTCGACACCTCTTTTTCCCAGCTTGATCTGTGAGACACATCAACTACATACCTACAAAATGAACAAACCAAAATTAGGTAACATCGTGGGTTGCCTCCCACGTAGCACTATGTTTATCGTCGCATGGCTCGACGGTCCGTCGTCCTACTGAGTGAGACGAATGACCTCAACCTGTCCAACTGGTTGACCTTGGAAATAAGGCTTAAGTCTCTTCCCATTAACCTTGAAGATGTCTCCATTGGCTTGATTCTTAATTTCAACCGCTCCGTACGGAAACACCTTATGAACCACAAAGGGTCCTGACCATTTGGACCTCAATTTTCCCGGGAATAGCTTCAAGCGGGAATTGTACAGAAGGACCAGTTGTCCTTCCCAAAACTCTTTTTTCTGGATCCTCCTATCGTGCCACTTCTTGGTCTGTTCCTTGTAAACTTTGGTGTTCTCATACGCATAATTCCGAAACTCTTCTAATTCATGCAGTTGCAGAATTCTAAAATTTCCTGCTAGGGATACGTCCATGTTCAAGAATTTGGTTGCACAAAAGGCCTTGTGTTCAAGCTCTAGAGGCAGATGACAGGCTTTGCCATAGACGAGTTGGTATGGTGACATCTCGATGGGTCTTTTGAAAGCAGTTCGGTAAGCCCATAATGCATCATCTAACTTCGTCGCCCAATCCTTTCGCGACGAACTCACTGTCTTCTCCAGAATCTGCTTGAGCTGTCTATTAGACACTTCTACCTGACCACTAGTTTGAGGGTGGTAAGGAGTGGCTATTCGGTGCTTCACATTGTACTTCTAAAGGAGCTTCTCCATGAGGTGATTTAGGAAGTGAGTTCCTTCATCACTTATCAATGCTCTCGGTACTCCGAACCTTGAAAATATGTTTTCTCGCAAGAAATTGACTACTACCTTAGCATCATTGGTTGGTAAGGCTACCGCTTCCACCCATTTCGATACATAATCCACTGCAACAAGGATGTAGTTCTTCCCAAATGACGGTGGAAACGGACCCATGAAGTCAATCCCCCAAACATCGAATAACTCGACCTCTAACATGAAATTTTGGGGCATTTGATTTATTTTTTATATGTTCCCAGTCCGCTGACACTTATCACACTCCTTCACCATCTCCTGGGCATCCTTGAACAATGACGGCCAGTACAATCCTAATTGCAAAACTTTAGATGCAGTGCGGTCACTGCTAAAATGTCTACCGTATTCGGAATCATGACATGCTCTCAACACATCCCTTTGTTCTTCCTCAGGCACACATCGTCGTATCAACCCATCTACTCCTCTCTTGTACATGTAAGGGTCGTCCCATAGATAGAACCTGCAATCATGAACAAACTTTTTCTTACGGTTAGAATCAAAATCATCCGGTATTATACCGCCAACAAGGTAGTTTGCATAATCCGCAAACCAAGGCACTCCAATAACAGCTAGGATGTGTTCATCAGCAAACTCATCCTTTATTAGACGCCGATCTTCGGTCTCCTCAATAGGTGACATTCGAGAGAGGTGATCAGCTACGGTGTTCTCACACCCTTTCTTGTCACGAATCTCTACATCGAACTCTTGCAGAAGTAAAATCCACCTCAGGAGTCTCGGCTTCGATTCCTGCTTAGCAAAAAGATATTTCAAAGCAGCATGGTCAGTGTAAACAATCACTTTTGAACCCAACAACAGATATTGCCTGAATTTATCAAAGGCATATACAACAGCTAACAACTCCTTCTCGGTAGTTGCATAATTCATCTGTGCAGGGTTCAACACGTGACTAGCGTAATAAATAACAGGAAGCAGCTTTTCTCTCTGTTGTCCAAGAACAGCCTCTACCGCAATGTCGCTCGCATCACACATGATCTCAAAGGGGAAAGACCAATCTGGCGCAATCACAATGGGTGCCGACACTAGTTTATTTTTTAGTGTCTCAAATGCATCGGCACAATCTTTGTCAAATACAAAAGTCTTGTCTTTAACCAACAAGGTAGTCAATGGCTTGGCTATTTTCGAAAAATCTCTTATAAACCTACGGTAGAACCCCGCATGGCCTAAGAAACTCCGAATACCTTTCTCATTCACAGGTGGTGGTAATTTTGAGATAACCTCCACTTTGGCTTGATCGACTTCGATCCCCTTGTGAGAAATCTTGTGACCAAGAACAATGCCTTCTCGTACCATAAAATGGCACTTTTCCCAGTTTAGGATCAGATTGCTTTCTTGACATCGCTGCAAAACAAGTGAAAGGTTAGCTAGACAGTTATCAAATGAGGATCCAAAAACAGAGAAATCGTCCATGAAGACTTCCATATGCTTCTCAAGCATATCAGCAAAAATAGAAGTCATGAATCTTTGAAATGTTGCTGGGGCGTCGCACAACCCGAATGGCATCCTTCGATAAGCAAAGACACCGTAAGGGCAAGTGAAGGTCGTCTTCTCTTGATCCTCTGGTGCAACCGCAATTTGGTTGTACCCGGAGTATCCATCCAGAAAACAATAGTAGTCATGCCCAGCTAATCTTTCTAACATCTGGTCAATGAATGGCAGCGGAAAATGATCTTTTCTTATGGCTAAATTTAGCCTCCGATAGTCAATGCACACCCGCCAACCAGTGACCGTTCTAGTAGGGATCAACTCATTCTTTTCATTCACGATTAAGGTTGTACCTCCTTTCTTGGGCACCACATGAACAAGACTCACCCATGAACTGTCTGAGATAGGGTAAATAAGTCCTGCATCCAACAACTTTACAACTTCTTTTCTCACCACCTCCTTCATAACCGGGTTCAATCTCCTCTGGGGCTGTACCACTGGTTTGTGATCTTCTTCCATGAGAATTTTATGCATGCAACCGTAGGACTTATACCTTTGAGGTCTTCAATTTTCCAACCAATAGCACCTTTGAACTTTTTAAGAACTTCAATCAACTTGTCTTCTTGCACACTTTGCAAATTAGAGCTAATGATAGCGGGACATTTTTCATCAGTGTCGAGGAAAACGTATTTTAGATTCTCAGGTAGCTGTTTCAACTCTAAACTTTTTGGCTTGTCTTCATTACCGTTCAACTCTATAGGTTGCCTTAGGTCTTCCCACCTATGTCTTCGGGATCCTTTTAGAACAGGTTGAATGTTCAACATTTCTACCACTTCCATTTCACTACTATCAACTTCTTCATTTTCCTTAAAAATTGACATACTCAAAACTCTTTCGAGAGGCAATTTGGATACACTCTCCACATGGTCCCTTTCTACCACTTGTTCAAACACTTGTATGTTGCTACTTGTGCCAAAGTCCTCTTTATGCCTCATGGTATTACGAACATCGATTTTCAACTCCTCATCATAAACCTTCAAAGTAAGTGTACCCCCTTCCATATCGATCATGACTCTCCCGGTTTCCAAGAATGGTCGGCCCAAAATTAGCGGGATTTCTTAATCTTCCGGCATTTCAAGGATCACGAAATCTACCGGAAACACAAACTTATCCACTTTCACAAGAACGTCTTGGACAACTCCATAAGGCCGCTTAACCGAATGATCCGCAAATTGGAGAGTCATCCGAGTGTCTTGGAATGCACCAATACCCAACTTTTTGTAGATGGATAGAGGCATGAGACTAATACTAGAACCTAGATCGATTAAAGCTCTCTTGAAATATCTATCACCAATAGTGCAAGGTATGGTAACTGCTCCTCTGTCTTTCTTCTTCACTGGAATCTTTAGGCCCTGCAAAATAGCACTACAAGTTTCAGTTAGAATAATAGGTTCATCTGCAATGGTTCGCTTCTTAGCAATGATATCCTTCATGAATTTAGCATATGTAGGCATCTGCTCAAGTGCCTCCAATAACGGGATATTCAGCTCCAGCTTTTTGAACAACTCAAGAAACTTCTCAAAATTCTTCTCTTGCTGCCCCTTTTTCTTATTTGTTTGGGGGTAAGGAAGTTTGATCACCGGTTTCGGTTCTCCCACTTTTTCTTTAGTAACTGGGGCTGTTATTACCACTTCTTCCTCAACTCTCTCATTCTCTTTTATGTCCAGCTCCACTTCAAGCAGTTGATCTTCACTCACCGACGTCTTTTCCACTTCTTCACTTGGTTTCCCTCTCCGTGTAGTGACAACATTGACTTTATGATTGTCCTTGGGATTAGTCACAATAGCGCTTGGGAGGGCTCTCAGTGTTTGAGGAATTGCAAAGTGTTGGGGGATTTGACTCATTTGCACTTCAAGATTCTTTATCGAGGCTCCGGTATTCCTGAAATTGCTTCTTGTCTCTTCTTGGAATTGAGAACTTTGTGCGGCCATCTTTTCAATGGCAATTTCCCAATCAGCCTTTCTCGGACCCTGTGGTTGGTATTTGGGCGGAGGTTGTTGGTATGTTGTTGTTGATTGACGGTTTTGTTGTTGGGAAGTTTGGGTCCAACCGGATTATGATTGGATTATATGTGTTGTCGGCTCTTGAGACACGCTCTTGAACTGCGGTCCACACACACAGGGGTCTTTCCACTGTGAACCTGAGTTCAATATTCATCTTTTCAACCTTCTCTCCTGCGATTTGATCCTCCATTTCCTCAAATCAATCTTCCGGTTGGTTGTTAAGGACCAATTTGTAGTTATTTTGTACAATGTCTTTGTATTTAATTTATATATTTATTCTAGTATTTTGTTTTAATTAGGTTTTTATTTAGTTTTTGTTTAATATATATTATTTAACTTACTTTCACTCTTAATTGTAGGAATTTATTAACTAATTCTCCCAAGCTTGGATTCGAGGGCACTTGAAGAGCTTTAGGGATGATTCTTTTGAAGATAATTTTGGAAGAGGGAAGCATGCTACAGGTCTCGCTCAGCGGCCGATGAGTGCGCTCAAGACGACTTAATCAAGGCCAACAAGGTCTCATGAAATCGAAAAAGGACAGCCCATGCTTTCACCTTTGGAGCCACCAACCCATCACTTCACCAGACCTTTTTGGCTTGTAAAGAAAGCAAGAAAACATAGACCATCATTATCTTTCATCTTTGTAAAAATCTAGGGCAAGTTTAGGAAGAAAAACCATAGCTTTTCTCTTGATTTTTCTCATGTTCATCATCTCTACCAACAATCTTGAGAGCAAGGCAACCATGGAAATGAGTAGCTAAGCTCCTTTTGTGTCAAGATTAGAGGTAGTTGATCTTTATAGTATGTATTTCTTTTAATCCATTGGTGTATGAACATGGTTGATGATTAATATAGTTGAATATCTTTGTTCTTCATCTTTATGCTTTGAGTTTTGCTTGGAAAAGAATATTTCAAAGTGACCTAGGATATTCATCCTCTCATAAACAAATGCTAGGAATAGATTTGTGTGTTAGAGTTTACAAAATATTAAACTTAATGATTATCATGCTAATAGTTGTAGTGAGGAATCATGCAAGGATTAACATGATAACATTCACAATCTTGGTGGGAAATCTACAAGATTGAGAGGATATGTATTTGTACAAATCATCTATTATGTTCATCACTTGATTAAAATGAATATGTATGAAACTAGATCAATGAAACTAATCTTGACATGCCTTCTTAACTTGAAAACAATCTCAAACTCTCTCTAATCCAAACTATAACTCTTTTTGAAAGAATTAATTTAGTTGTTGTTTGGAAACTCATGGTTCTAGTAGAGTAGATAATAAACTCTTTGGTTACATCATCTTAAAACATACTTTTCTATTGAAAGACTATAACATGCACCAATCCCTGTGGAATCGATAATTAAAATACTTTGTTCACGGAAAAATCCTACAACAAAATGGCGCCGTTACCGGGAATTGGCGTTTGATGTTGTTAGTATAGCAATAGTTGTGTGTTTTAAGACTTTTTCTACTAATCTCTCTTTGTTTCTTTTGTGTGGCTAGACTTTTTCAGGAATTAGTTTATGCGGGGAAGTATTCCGACCAACTCCTTTTCGATCCCGAAATTGAAAGGACGGCTAGGAGACTTAATAGTAGTGCTAAAAGAAGAAAAAGACAAGCTAGGCAAAGGCAAGAAAGAGGAGAAAGAGGAGAAGCATCTACTTCTTCAACACCACCCGTGTTTGGAGAAGTCACCACTATGGAGGAGAATCAACCACCACCACCACCACCACCGCGGGGGCCGTGTGTCAATAGCCCTCGCCATAATGCTCAGTTTGCCCGACAAGCGAATGCAAGGGTTGCGGAAATGAAAATGGGCTTGCTTCAACTTCTCTATGCAAGTCCATTTCATGGCCACGACCATGAAGACCCTTACACTCACCTTACCAAGTTCTACGAGATCGCGGGAGCGGCGGGTGCTCCGGAAGACCAAGAAGAGCAATATTTCCAAAGGCTTTTCCCTCATTCTCTAGTGGGGAAGGCAAAAGATTGGTATCTTGATCAATTGCAAGAGACAATGACTAATTGGAACGTTTTGGAGGAAAAGTTTCTTGAACGCTTTTTTCCTCAATCACGTTTCATGGGGGCTAAGACGGCTATCTCGGTATTTTTGCAAGGAGTAAACGAACCTTTGAATCGGGCATGGGAAAGATATAAGTCTATGCTAAGGAAGTGTCCGAGCCATGGTTTTGACGAGCTTACACAAATTCATATTTTCCGAAATGGTCTCCAACCTCAACACAAATTGTTGTTGGATGCCACGGCGGGAGGTTCTTTGATGGCAAAAACACCGTATGAAGCAATCCAAATAATTGAGAAGATGGGTAGGAATGATCATCAAACTCAACATGATCAAGGAGGTGCACAAGTGAAAACGGGAGTTTTAGAAATTGGTTCGAGTCATGAAGCACTTGTGGCGCAAAACAAATTATTTGCGAAACAAGTTGAAGAATTGACAAAACAAATGGCTAAACTCCCTCAACAAATCATGGAGTTACAAGGAGCGTCAAATAAGCAAGCTCACCAAATAGCTTGTTGTGAATTGTGCAAAGGAGATCATAAAATCGGATTTTGTCCTCCGGAGAATGAGGAAGCTAACTATGTGGCCAACCAAGGCCAAGGGTACCAACAACGAGCTCCTTACCCTTATCAAAATCAAAACCAAGGTTACCAACAAAGGGGTAATCAAGGTTATCAAGGAGGGTGGAGGCAAGATAACAATAACCAAGGAAGGCAAAATCCATATCAAACACAAAATCAAAATCAAAATCAAAGTCAACAACAAAATCAAGGCCAACAACAAAACCAACCTCAAAGTCAAGTGAGATCTTCCAACATTCAAGACACTCTAGCTTAATTTATGCAAGCCTCAATGGCTAATCAAAAGAGCACGGAGGCATCTATCAAGAACTTGGAAACTCAAGTTGGACAACTAGCTAAGCAACTTTCCGAACAAAGTGCTTCGACATCATTTTCCCCAACTACGCAAACAAATCCTAAGGAGCATTGCAAAGCCATAACAACAAGAAGTGGTAGAGTTTGTGATGAGAAAAGGAAAGTAGTTGAAATAAAGAAAAAAGTAGTGGAGAAGGATGAAGAAGTAATAGTGGAGGAAGAGGTAGTTGAAAAAGATGAAGAGGTTGAAGTCGAAAAACATGATAATGTTGATGTGGAGGATGACTTAGTTGAAAATGAGGTGTTAGTTGAAAATGAAAAGGAAAATGGTGTAGTTGAAAAGGAGAAAGTAGAAGAGAAAAATAAGAAAATGAAAAAGGGAAAAGAGAAGGAAGTAACTTATCCATTGAGAAGTTTACCATATCCTCACCTTCCTTCTAAAAAGGATGATGCAAAGCACTATGCTAGGTTTATGGATATTTTCAAGCAATTGCAAATAAATATTCCATTTACCGAAGCATTAGAGCAAATGCCAAAATATGCAAAATTCATGAAGGATATCTTGACAAAAAAGAAGAGATATACGGATCAAGAAACCATAATGGTGGATGCGAGTTGTAGTGCAATAATTCAACGCACCATTCCGAAGAAAGAGAGTGATCCGGGGCGTGTAACTTTGCCCGTTACTATTGGGGATGTGTATGTCGGAAAAGGATTAATTGATTTGGGGTCAAGCATCAACTTGATTCCATTATCCATTGTGAAGAGATTGGGGGAGATTGAATTAAAGTCCACGAAAATGACATTGCAATTAGCGGACAAGTCTATTACTCGTCCGCACGGCGTAGCTTTAGATTTGTTGATAAAAGTGGAAAAATTCTTTTTTCCGGTGGACTTTGTAGTCATAGATATGGAGGAAGATGTTGATGCACCTTTAATTCTTGGAATACCGTTCATGAAGACGGCAAGGATGATGATTGATATAGATGATGGCCTAATGAAGGTGAGAGTACAAGATGAAGAGATTTGCTTTAATCTTTTTGAAGCAATGAAGCATCCCATGGATAAGAAAGATTGTTTTAAGATTGACGTTATTGAGGAAGCAACACAAGAAGTGAATGATGATGATGATAGCCGAGATATTGAGGAGTGTTTGGAAGGAGTGGAAATTTCAAAGGAAATGCACCCTTGGGAGGAAGAAGAGGAAAGTTTGAAGAAAGATCTAAAAGATGACGACCAAAAACTTGAGTTGAAAGAGCTACCGTCTCATTTAAAGTATGTGTTTTTGAGGAGGGAGGTAAAAGCCCGTAATCATTAGCAATACATTGTCGGAGAATGAGGAGGAGAGCTTAATTGAAGTTTTGAAATCGAACAAAATGCGATTGGTTGGGTCTTAGCCGATTTGAAAGGCATAAGCCCGCCTATTGTATGCACAACATTATGATGGAGGATGAGTACAAACCGTAGCCCAACCTCAACGGCGATTGAATCCGATGATGAAGGAGGTAGTTCGCAGAAGTAGTGAAGATGCTTGAAGCGGGATGATTTACCCAATTTCGGATAGTACGTGGGTGAGCCGGTTCATGTGGTTCCTAAGAAAGGAGGATTGACGGTTGTATCTAATGATAAGGATGAGCTAGTGCAAACAAGAAAAGTGACGGGTGGAGAATGTGTATTGATTATCGAGGCAACAAAGCGACGAGAAAAGATCATTTTCCTCTTCCGTTCATGGACCAAATGTTAGAAAGGCTTGCGGGACAACAATACTATTGTTTCTTGGATGGTTATTCGGGATATAATCAAATATCGGTGAATCCGAAAGATCATGAGAAAACGGCGTTCACATGTCCATTTGGAATTTTCACGTATAGGCGTATGCCTTTCGGCTTGTGCAATGCGCCGGCAACATTCCAAAGGTGCATGCAAGCTATATTCGCCGATTTGATTGAAAAGACAATTGAAGTTTTTATGGATGACTTTTCCGTTTTTGGAGCTTCATTTGATTTATGTTTGGAAAATTTGGACACCGTCTTGAAGAGGTGTGTGCAAACCAACTTGGTCTTGAATTGGGAGAAATGCAACTTTATGGTGACCGAGGGAATTGTCCTTGGCCACAAGATATCTTCTAGAGGAATTGAGGTTGACAAAGCAAAAATTGATGTTATCGAGACGCTTCCCCCACCTACCAATGTCAAAGGCATTCGGAGCTTTTTGGGTCATGCGGGATTCTATCGAAGATTCATCAAGGACTTCTCCAAAATAGCCAAACCTTTGAGCAACTTGCTCAACAAAGATAAGTCTTTCTTATTTGATAATGATTGTTTGTTAGCTTTTGAAAAATTAAAGGAGAATTTGATAAATGCACCCATAATCACTGCGCCTAATTGGAAACTTGATTTTGAACTAATGTGTGACGCTAGTGATTATGCGGTAGGAGCGGTAGGAAGCAAAAAGCAAATTGCTTCGCTTACCTAATTGGTTCCAAGGTTGTGGTTTTCACGGATCATTCGGAGATAAAATATTCTACCAAACCGGACTCTAAACAAAGGCTAATCCGATGGATTCTTCTTGCAAGAATTTGATTTAGAGGTCCGTGATAAAAAGGTTCGGAAAATTTGGTAGCGGATCATTTGTCTCGCTTAGTGAACGTAAAATTACGGACAAGGAGAAAGAGGTGAAGGAGGAATTCCGGATGAGAAGTTATTTGCAATCCAAGAGCGACCGTGGTTTGCCGACATGGCAAATTACAAGGCCGGATTAATGCCGAAGATTTGACTTGGAATGAGAAGAGGAAATTTTAGCCGATACAGTATTATGTGTGGATGAACCTTACATTTTTAGGTTGAGTAGTGATGGATTGCTAAGAAGGTGTGTGAGTGATGAAGAGGCCAAAACATTCTTTGGCATTGTCACAATTCCTTGTGGGGACACTATAATGGAATGCGGACGCCACCAAAGTCCTATAATCGGATTTTATTGGCCTTCGCTATTCAAAGATGCGTGTGCTCACGCTAAATCATGTGACAAATGTCAAATAAGTGGTGGGATAGGAAAAAGAGATGAAATGCCATTGAACAATATGTTGGAAGTGGAGGTATTTGATTGTTGGGGGATTGATTTTGTCGGTCCTTTTCCATCTTCGTTTTCAAATGAATATATTCTTGTAGCTGTGGATTACGTGTCAAAGTGGGTAGAGGCCATTGCTTCGCCTAAGGCCGACGCCAAATTATCAAATTTTGAAAAGAAACATTTTTCTCGCTTCGGTGTGCCTAGGGTGCTCATTAGTGATGGTGGGTCGCACTTTTGCAATGCATTGTTACAAAAACTTTTGAAACAATTTGGTGTAAAACATAAGGTGACGACCCCCTATCACCCTCAAGCAAATGGCCAAGCCGAGGTGTCTAATAGAGAAATCAAAAAGATTTTGGAAAAAACTGTTTCGGGTTCTCGAAAAGATTGGTCACAAAAATTAGATGAAGCTTTGTGGGCGTATCAAACCGCCTATAAAGCTCCCATCGGACTAACCCCGTTTCAGGTTGTGTATGGCAAAACTTGTCACCTCCCGGTAGAGATGGAGCACAAAGCATTGTGGGCCCTCCGATTCTTGAATTTCGATCCATCCTTGGCGGGAGAAAAGCGAAAAATACAACTTGTTCATTTGGAAGAAATGCGAGAAGAGGCTTACCATTCAAACCGGAGGTATAAAGCAAAGGTTAAGGTTTCTCATGATAAGAAGATAAAGATCAAGGAATTTAGGCCGGGACAAAAGGTTCTCTTGTTCAATTCCCGGATGAGGCTTTTTCCGGGAAAACTCAAAACAAAGTGGTCCGGTCCGTTTTTAATCAAAGAAGTCAAAGAATATGGTGCAATTGTCTTGCAAGATCTTGCACGAACAAAAGAATGGACGGTGAATGGGCAGCGGTTGAAACGGTACGTTGGCGGAGAGGTGAGCCGCAACATAGCCGAATCCTACTTTGATGATCAATGATCATCATGAACCGTCGAGCTCTACCGACGTTAAACAAAGCGCTTGTTGGGAGGCACCCCAACATTGTAAGTATTCTTCCTTGAACTCATTTACACTTGCCCGCATTTAATTTTGTGTTTTCTTAAAATTTCAAAATTAGACCGCCAGCGCACTTTGACCCATCCGGAAACTTTCGATAGGATCACATTCTGGATTTTAAAAAAATATTTTGAAAAATCGATTTTGGAGGCCCAATCGTGGCCTAGTTAGTTTTAAAAGGGTTAGGGTTATTTTAAACCCTTTTTCCCTATTTTCTTCATCTTTCTTCATCCTCTCAAAATCCCAAAATCCCCAACCAAAATCTCCGAATCTTTGCGAATTTCTTTGTCAAATCAATCCCCAAGGCATCCTAGTAAGTATTCTATGTTTTCTTTTCTCAATTTCGTCTACATTGCATGTTTAGGTTAGATTTTGAAAACCTAGGGTTAGGAATTTTCGAATTTTCTCTTAGAATTAGGATGTTTTGTGTTAGAGAAGTAATAGGATGTTATTTTCTGCCCTAGGGCGTTATTGTGTGGAGAAAAATTGCTTTTGCGTAAGAATTTTTCCGAAATCGCAGAGCGCCATATGTCATCGCCTCATGTCTGCAATTTTGAAAATTCTTCTGCTGTGTTTTTAGTGTTTCCGATTAGTTGTAATGCCTTGGTTGGTTGGTTTGCTTTGCTGTTTGCATGCTTCATTGCTAATGGACACCTCGGTGTCACTTTTCTGTTGATTTTTGTGTTGAAATTTCAGATGGCACCTAAGCGACAAAGACTTTCCTCTGCTGGGGCTGGGCCCTCTCGGCCTGCTGCGTTCGATGCTGTGCGATTCTTGGGGCCTGCTCAGGAGGCTCGCTACAAAGAGCTCGAGGAGCGAAACATCTGGACTGAGCGCACCATCAGCCTCCGTGAGCAAGGGCACTACCACGAGCCTCATGTCATCCTTGATAACTACGGGTTGGAAGTTCTTTGTAACCCTCAGACAAAGGTGAACGTGGAGCTTGTTCGCGAGTTCTATGCTAATGCTATCCCGGCCGAGGGATGTGAGTTTAGGTTTGCTTCAGTTGTTCGAGGCAAATCCGTTTTTCTCTCGCCAAGAATCAGCTTTCGCATCAATGGACAGCCCCAGAGGACCAACTGGATGTCTACCATGAGCACCTGGCTCGTGGTAATTGGGATTACGACATGCTGAAGAATAAGCTCTGTTTGTCCGGGCATTCTTATGAATTGAATCGGGCTGGTCAACCTTTGAAATTCACCAGGCGCCTAAAAAGATGCGCGTATGATGTGTGTGGCTCGCATAATCGAAACCTGAGCCACACCTCTTCGATACCCATGGAGACGCGGGTTTGATTGCTTACATGCTCGATGAGGAGCAAATTGATTTTGGCCGTCGATAGCGAATGAGTCAAGAGGGTTACACTTAGTTATACCTCCGTGGGGAGCGATAAAGTGTGCTCTCACATATCCGTGGTTGATCATGGGTTTGCTAAAGAGGCGAAGGTAGCCTTTCTGCAGAGGACACCTCACCATTGATGGAGTTGTTGATGATCACTACGTGATCGATTTTGTAGGGTCCTTGATAATTCGCTGCCCATTGCTGCACTTCCTCAAGCTAGTCCCTCGGAAGAATGGAGCAGACAGATGCATCTCGCTCATCGAGAGCATTTATGTTTATGCATGAGAGCATGGAGCACCTTGCTCTGATTAGAGAGCCAGTGAACCATTTCACTCGAGGGTGAGCAGAGATATCTTTGGTTGGCCGGGTCGGGCCAAATCTTGAGGAGGAGGTGGGAGATGAGGATGATGGTGAAGAGAGTTCGTTCGGTTCGGTTCGACTGGGTCGATTGGAGATTCGATTCTAGACCACCGATTGATTTTCTTATTTTCCTGTTTTATTTTACTTTCAGCATTCTAGTCTAGATTTTACTTTTGCATTTTAGTTTTAAACTTTGGATTTTGTTGGTTGCCATCCAATTTTGGGGATTGGCTTGTAATTCCAATTAATTTTTTGTAGGCATAAAGCCTAAATACTTCTTTTTAAGTTTTAAACACCATTTTGGGGTGTCTTTTCACTTTAAGTTTAGTTTCTTTTATTTTGTTCTATTTTATTTTATTTTTTAGATTATAGTATTTAGTTTGAATTTACTTCTTGTGGTTTGTCCGGATTGTTCAAATGGTTCTTCAAAGCTAGTAAGCGTGTTTCACCAAAGTGATGGTGATGATAAAATTCTCGATTCATTCCACGAAGAAGGTACACATTTAATCGTTTTGTAGAAACATAACATGTCTATGAAATTTGTTCTTTATGCAAGATATTTTAGCATGTACAAAAAAAAATTTGTGTTCACATTCGAATCATTAGGACATAAACCATATATGTGAGAAGCTTCCACTTTTTACCAAATAGTGAGTGTCTAATAGTTGTGTTAACTCGTGTGATTCATGCTTAATCTTTACTTGTTTGTGATAACTTGGAAACTAAGAAATGATCAAGGCAATTTTTGTGCATTATGAGGAAAACCACCAATTCTAAAAGGGCTTCAATTACCCGTGAGAGAGTGAATCCTTGTGAACCCTTTTGAGCTTAAATAGTATTTGTAGGATGAATGTATCAAATCGACTAATTGTTAAGTAGGCCACTTAATAGTTGTTGATGATCTTTGAAAAATTCAATGATAATTCATTCTAGAAATTTTCTTGTTGATGAATACCACCCCTTTTGTCAATTAACCCTTGAAGAGCATGTCTTGAATAAAAAAAGGATTGATATAAATGAAGTTGGGAGGTGGATCAAAAAGAACCTAAATTGATGGCACAATGATCCTAAAGAAAGAAAAAGTATAGAGAAAAAGAAAAATACAAAAGAAGAAAGAAATTTGTTTATGAAAAGAAATCAAAAAAGAAAAAAAAAGAAAGAGGATCATTGTGTGGAAAGAAAAGAGGTTGTGAATAATGAGATGGGAATTAGTTGTGAAATGCTCTTCATATCCTTTTACCCGATTCGTTTCAATGGCTTTGTACTTAAATATCCCTTGTTTCTAACCTAAGCCAAGTTACAACCTTGAAAGTCCTTAGTGATCTTCGTTTCCGTTTTATCATTTAACTTGTTTCGATGAATGCATGAATTATTCTGGATGTGCATAATTATTAGTGAGAGTGTTTGGTCCTTTGTGAATATACATTTTGTTCTTCTTGAATTTTGAAGAAATGATTAGGTGATTCAAGTGTGAACATATCTTTTATTTTGTTATATGTTTTGATATATTGTGTTTAGAACTTAATTCATGGCCATGTTGTGTTTAGAAGAAGCGATTGATGAGTGCTTTTGCACGGTATGTCGAGTTTGAACCATTACTCTTGTGTGAGTTTGCATGCTTGCATTTTGTTCTTTCTAGCTTTGCAAGATTATTGACTTTTGTTTGGGGACAAACAAAGAAGTAAGTTAGGAGAGTTGTTAAGGACCAATTTGTAGTTATTTTGTACATTATTTTGTGGTCCTTAACAATGTCTTTGTATTTAATTTGTATATTTATTCTAGTATTTTGTTTTAATTAGGTTTTTATTTAGTTTTTGTTTAATATATATTATTTAACTTACTTTCACTCTTAATTGTAGGAATTTATTAACTAATTCTCCCAAGCTTGGATTCAAGGGCACTTGAAGAGCTTTAGGGATGATTCTTTTGAAGATAATTTTGGAAGAGGAAGCATGCTGGTCTCGCTCAAGTGCATGAGTGCGCCATGACTTAACCATGGTCCAAAAAAAGGACAGCCCATGCTTTCACCTTTGGAGCCACCAACCCATCACTTCACCAGACCTTTTTGGCTTGTAAAGAAAGCAAGAAAACATAGACCATCATTATCTTTCATCTTTGTAAAAATCTAGGGCAAGTTTAGGAAGAAAAATCATAGCTTTTCTCTTGATTTTTCTCATGTTCATCATCTCTACCAACAATCTTGAGAGCAAGGCAACCATGGAAATGAGTAGCTAAGCTCCTTTTGTGTCAAGATTAGAGGTAGTTGATCTTTATAGTATGTATTTCTTTTAATCCATTGGTGTATGAACATGGTTGATGATTAATATAGTTGAATATCTTTGTTCTTCATCTTTATGCTTTGAGTTTTGCTTGGAAAAGAATATTTCAAAGTGACCTAGGATATTCATCCTCTCATAAACAAATGCTAGGAATAGATTTGTGTGTTAGAGTTTACAAAATATTGAACTTAATGATTATCATGCTAATAGTTGTAGTGAGGAATCATGCAAGGATTAACATGATAGCATTCACAATCTTGGTGGGAAATCTACAAGATTGAGAGGATATGTATTTGTAGAAATCATCTATTATGTTCATCACTTGATTAAAATGAATATGTATGAAACTAGATCAATGAAACTAATCTTGACATGCCTTCTTAACTTGAAAACAATCTCAAACTCTCTCTAATCCAAACTATAACTCTTTTTGAAAGAATTAATTTAGTTGTTGTTTGGAAACTCATGGTTCTAGTAGAGTAGATAACAAACTCTTTGGTTACATCATCTTAAAACATACTTTTCTATTGAAAGACTATAACATGCACCAATCCCTGTGGAATCGATAATTTAAATACTTTGTTCACGGAAAAATCCTACAACAAGTTGGTTCACAGTACGATCATACAACTCAAGATGCTCGTTGGCGGCTATAGCTTCTATGATTCTTCTGATACCAGTGGCTGTTGAGAAATTTGTAGAGCCACCAGCAGTAGTGTCTATAAGTTTATTTGTCTTGAGTCGTAAACCATTCACGAAGTTTTGCATCTGCTCGGTGGCGTCCATGTTATGAGTAGGACAAGCAGTTAGACATCTTTTGAACCTCTTGTACGCATCCCCAAGTGATTCCCCTTCTTTTTGTTTGAAATTGACAATGTCGTATCTTTTTCGGATGAACACTGAAGCAGGGAAATACTCATTGAGGAATACTATTTCTATCTCTTGCCATGTTGTGATACTCCCAGCTGGAAGCGAGTAGAACCACACTTCTGCATCATCAGTAAGTGTAAATGGAAACATAACAAGTCTTTTTGCCTCCTCGGAATGACCCTCGATCTTCAACGAAGTGGTGGTAGTAAGAAATCTCGGAAGATGCTTATTTGCATCCTCGTTGATTCTTCCGGAGAAAGGCTTGCTCTCTAACTGGCGGATAGTAGATGGATGTAGCTAGAAGTGTGTTACATTCACTGGTTGATTGACAATGGTCATCCGGTTTGGTTGAGCATTTTCCCCTCCATAGTCCCCTAGCAATCTCTCTGCTGGGGGTTGAACTCCTGCCATGTTACCAACATCCTGATTCATCTCCCGAACAGAATCCGAGTCGTTGTGCTCAGAATGCACAGACACTTCGTCTTCCGTTTCCTGGTTTATCACACTAAGTCCTGCACTTGATGCTGTCAGTCTTTCAACTCTTAATTGACAGCGTCTCTCGTGCAATGCTCTTTCTGGTTCTGTGTCAAAGGAAAATTTAGCTGAGGCCTGACCTCGCATAAACAGTCAAACAAAAGTTAGAACAGATAACAAGGTTGCGATAAAAATAAAATAGCAGAAAAATAAAATTTGGTTGCAGAGCAACAAAATTTCAATTGAAATAGTTCAAATAAACTTAATTGTTTGGCAGTCCCCGACAACGGCGCCAAAAACTTGATCGGTAAAATAGCAAGTGTACTATTTTATCGATGTAGTAATAATGGGAAAAACCCCAAAGTCGATCTCTTGAGGACTGCGCAATGAATTAAGTTCTTTCGAATGAATATCAATTGAACAAAAGCAATGGTTGATTGTTTGTTTCGAGCTAAAATAATACAGAAACTTAAATAGCGAGAAGAAGATATACAAAGATGAAAATAATGCCCCGGAGGTGTATGAATTGTGATACAATGACCAAATCGTTTCGTTGTTTTAAAGAGATATGTTTTAACTTTTCTTTCCCTATGCCTAGAGTTATTTTTCCAAAATTCCTTTTAAGAAAAACCTTTGGTATTCTCTCTTTGCCCTAATTCCTCAGATGCCAAGAAAGAATATCAAGCAATAGTTCTGACATAAAAACAGGTATTCATAGGGTATTCTAATTCCTTAGGAATATCTACTATGATAATAGTGATGCAACAGGATTAGGATTGCTTATCAGGCCAACCCTAACTATGATCAATAATCATTTCTTCCGAGCAGATTAAGCATTAAGAACATTGCACACGATAAAGAATAAGGTTTAAACATAAAAACTCATATTACGAAATTCAATCAGTCATTACAAAAGCAAGTCAGGGACACCCTCCTGGCATTGGGGGGTTTAGCCACTCATGTTCATAATACAAATAAAAACAGAATCAAGATCAAGAGTCATTACAATAGGAATTGGATAGGTTGGATCGTCAATTGCTTCCGCTCTTGATCGATCCTTCTTCTCCTTGAATCACCACTCTAAGCTCTCTCCAATACGTTCGATTCTCCAAATCAAAAGTGAAAATTTCCTCAAACCCTTCCATCTAATATAACAGTCTTCCAAAATATTAAAAGAAATGTCCAGACTGCCCTCCAACTTGTCCAAGTCAGCATGTTAAAATATAAAGATTTTGCCTCCGGATGCCCTGACACGGGGCCGTGTTGTGTGACACGGGTGACCGTGTCAGGTTGCTGGTTTGCCAAAAATCTCTTCACCTTCAGTGGGCACGACACAGTCCGTGTTGTACGACACAGTCCGTGTTGTACGACACAGTCCGTGTTGTACGACACGGGTGGCCGAGTTGTGTTGCTGGTTTAGCACATATCATCTTCACCTTCAGTGGACACGACACGGGCCGTGTTGTGTGACACAGGTGGCCGTGTCACACTTCTGATATCTTCATTTTCATGCATTTCTCTGTACTTGGATCATCTTCGCACTGGTGTCGGATAGCCAACTAGACAGGAGCCTGAAACACATTGAAACAACAACCAAATCACACAGACCAACGGTAAAAATGATAAAAACATGGACACATGACTTGCTTATCCTAATCAGAAAATACTGATGAAAACATAATTAAAAGACTAAAAGAAAACACATGAAAACATAAGAAACGACACTAAAACCTTTTTGGAATGTACGACTAAAGATCACTGATCATGGGGGCATACCAAGTCAAGAATGAAGTCCATTATCAGCAGTATTAATTCAGAGTTAAACTCACCCGTTTACAACCCCTCACTTAATCCCTACCCAATGACCCTTCTACCTAGGTCCTACCTAGATATGGAATATCCCTATCCCACTTTCAATCATCACAATGATGTCTAGCAGTCAACATTTCAACCACTACATCAACAGCTTGATTTCCAACAACTTTTCAACACCTTGGAGTTACTTCACAGCTTCCTCCAAGAACATAACTCAACTCATTACTTCACAGCTTTTGAGTGAGAACAACTTTCCTCTTGCCTACAGGCTTCGAGGTAAACTTGGTGACCTTCCTACAATCCAGGAGGTTCACTCTACCAACTCTCCTAGAGAGTGGTTACAAACACAACCCTAAAAATTACATCATGATAAATTACGGCTCGTTGAGAAACTAGGTTACAAAGCTTCTCTTTTATATCCTAACTCAACTGGATTTGAGTCTTTAAATAATAACAAACAACTTGCTAAAATTTCTTCATGATATTCTCCACAAGGATATGTCTTCAACAGAGTCTGCCTAATATATCTCCATAATTTATGCTTCAAGTAACAACAAACAAGTTGTTACACTTCTGCAACAGATTCTCCTACAAAGTCTCCTTGACCTGTCAATGTAGCGCCACATAGGAGCTTAACAAAACAATCCAGCCCAAAATAAACTAACAGAATCCTGAAACTCTCAGGAAATATAAAACTGCATAATCAGCTTATACAGTACATGACGTCTTAACATTGGGTGTGACATCACTCATCCAAAGAAATGTTCTTAACATTGATTATAGCATAATCATCTGTTATGCAAAGATTCTGAGTTGCACCTGTAAAAACACTTCTTCTGCAGAATTTGTCTTCATACCAAAATGTCATGACATCAGTCAAGACATTGACACACCAATCTGGTTTTACCAATAATTGCAGCCAACACAAAACACTTACAATATATATATATATATATATATATATATATATATATATATATATATATATATATATATATATATATATATATATATATATATATATATATATATATATATATATATATTATCTTAGCAATGATTATTTGTCATCAAAGCACTTGCACAATGATTCGATATAGATGTGCTGACATCGACACTATTTTTTTTAAATGTTATTGTGTGTATGAGTGTCAAACAATGATACATGTCAAACACCAAACAAGCTTTATATTAATTTGTGATAAAATATGTATGATTGCAAGAGTTTGGAGAAGACTATTGAAAAGAATCTGGAAGAGGCTATTATGCCTAAAGAGACATCTAATCCAACAAGAGGAGGAGAAATTTTAAGAAAAAAATCAAAATAATTCAAGTGAACTTTTCAATGATTTTTGTCCCTATAATACCCATAACTTGGTAATTGAAACAATACTTTAAGTTATACATTATTTAACTTAATCTAATATAGACAATAATATGTAGGTGTCTGAATAATATATACATATGTATTTATATTGTATTAATATCATTTCATTAATTTCTAAAGTTGATTTTGTTTATAGATCAAGGTTGTTCTTCTCTACCTGAGTTGTCAATAACATTACTTCAAGCATTGGGAGAAAATAGAGGTTATGCCTACATTATACATAATTATAATGTCTTTGAATGCATATAAATACTATAAGTTCACTATTTTAATATGGTAGAATTTTACTTTCTTATTTGTTATAATGGATCAAAATTAATTTTAAAAAAACTTATATTTTTTAATGATTTCTTTGCACAGAATAAAAATGAAGTCACATCAAATGACAATTCTAGGCCAGTACCAATGTATAATAAGTTATATAAATAATGGTAAAATTGGTTGATTTTATTCAACTCATTCTCTTACGAGGAATGAATAAAAGGTTTGTACATGACCTCTTGAGTTGAATTATTATATTTAGTCCACTAAAAATGATTTGATTAATAGCTTTCTTTTCTCTCTCTTTTTTACATAGTTAGTATTAATTTTCTTTTTTGTTCTACTAAGTTTTTATTGTGGTTTGGAATTTTTTATTCACTAGTCTGTCAGTTCATTGGAGAGGGGGAGGAGGATGAGTTTCAACTTACTTCCCAAAGTTGGCACATTAAATTGGCATGTTTAATATATACACTTTTAACAGGTTTAAATTAAAACTATTTGACCCGTTTTTTATTTCTAATATGAGAAAACTTGTTAGCCTTCCAATTTGCGCATATGTTTATTATCCACTTTTTTAATATTTATTTACGTTAGTATTACTTTTTTTCTCAAATGCTTATAATATCCATCCATCCAAAAAAAAGATAAATAAAAAAAGTTTCAGTTTTAAAAATAATAATAATAAATTTTCAGTTTTTTTCGGAAAAAAAAGTTTTCAGTTTAAAAATTTCAGTTTTTTTTTAAGAAAAATAAAAAAATGTTATTTTTAAAAAAAAGTTTCAGTTTTTATAAAAAGATTCCAATTTTATTTCTAGAAAGTTTCAGTTTTTTCAAACAAAATTTCCAGTTTATTTTGGAAACAAAAATAAAAATTTCAATTTAAAAAAAAAGTTTTTTTTTCAAAAAATATAAAATTTCAATTTTTTTTTCGGAAAAAAAAAAGTTTCAGTTTTTATAAAAAAATATATATCAGTTTTTCTTAAAAAATAAAAATTTCCAGTTTTATTTTAAAAACTTTTTTTTTCAGTTTTCTTCAGTTTCAGAAAAAAATTTCCTGTTATTTTTTCGAAAAAAAAAATGAAGTTTTCAGTTTTTTTAAAAAGAAAAATTTGGATTTTTTTTCAAACAAAAAGTTCAGTTTTTTTCTGAAAAACTAAATTTCAGCTTAAAAATAAATCAGTTTTTTTTTAAAAAAATAAAAAAATATTTTTTTTAAAAAAAGTTTCAGTTTTTATTAAAAAAAGAAATCAATTGTTTTAAAAGAAATTTTTTTTCCATTTTTACTTTAAAAACTTTTCTTTTCAGTTTTATAAAAAAAGTTTAAGTCTTTTTAACTAAAAAAACTGTTTTTTTATTAAAAAAAATCAATTTTTTTCGAAAAGAAAATAAAAATTCAGTTTTAAAAAAAAATCAGTTTTGAAATAAAAAAAAACACTTTTTTAAAAAAAAAATCAGTTTACAAAAAAAAATTAGCTTTTTTTTCAAACAAAAAATTTGTCAGTTATTTTTACAAAAAAAATTTTCAGTTTTTTTTTCAAAAAAAAAATTTCACTTTTTTCCGGAAAAAACTGAATAGTTTTGGTTTTTTTAAAAAAATTAAAATAAAAAAAATTAACGATAAATTTATGTTTTCTATTAAATTTTTAATCTATTATTCTTTGGTTTTGTATTATTTTGTACACATTATTTTACTATGGCATTATTCTTTTGTTTTACCAATAAAATAGAGTAAGTTAAAACAAAATATTTGATATGCTACGGAAATAATAATTGATTTACGTACAAGATTTGTTTTAGAAACAAAATATTTGATTTTGAATATTAAATTTAAAATTTTAATATAATAGCCATAGCAAATATTTGATTTTGTCATTGAGCCGGCATAACCTATATATAAGTACAACTCCTTCCTTCTTTTTTTTCTACTCAAAATTCTAAACCTCTTTTTTTAAAAAAACTGAAACTTTTTTTTTTCCGAAAAAAAAATTGAAATTTTATATTTTTTGAAAAAAAAAACTTATTTTTTTAAATTGAAATTTTTATTTTTGTTTCCAAAATACACTGGAAATTTTGTTAGAAAAAACTGAAACTTTTTAAACTGAAATTTTTTTTTCCGAAAAAAACTGTTTTTTTATTAAAAAAAATCAATTTTTTTCGAAAAGAAAATAAAAATTCAGTTTTAAAAAAAAAACACTTTTTAAAAAAAAAATCAGTTTGTTTTCGGAAAAAAATAAAATTTCCTGAATTAAAAAAAAAATTAGTTTTTTTTTCAAAAAAAAAATTTGTCAGTTATTTTTACAAAAAAAGATTTCAGTTTTTTTTCAAAAAAAATATTTCACTTTTTTCCGGAAAAAACTGAATTTTTTTGGTTTTTTTTAAAAAATTAAAATAAAAAAAAATTAGCGATAAATTTATGTTTTCTATTAAATTTTTAATCTATTATTCTTTGGTTTTGTATTATTTTGTACACATTATTTTACTATGGTATTATTCTTTTGTTTTACCAATAAAATAGAGTAAGTTAAAACAAAATATTTGATATGCTACTTAAATATAGTGTTAAGGAATAACTGATTTACGTACAAGATTTGTTTTAGAAACAAAATATTTGATTTTGAATATTAAATATTAAAATTTTAATATAATAGCTATAGCAAATATTTGATTTTGTCATTGAGCCGGCATAACCTATATATAAGTACGACTCCTTCCTTCTTTTTTTTCTACTCAAAATTCTAAACCTCTTTTTTCCTGTTCAAAATTCTAAGGCTCTTTTTTCTACTCAAGGATTCAAGGTATGTCACCCCTTTCTATCTTTTGTTCTTCAATTCAAATTGTTGTTTTGGTTATTCAATATGCTTAGGTTTTTGAATAGTGATTAGGGTTTGTGTTGTGATTTGTAGTGTTGTTTATGGTGTTAACTGTGTTGTTTACAGATGGAAATCTTTGTGAAAGAATCATTGACCGACAAAACTATCACCCTTGAGGTGGAGAGTTCTGATACTATAGACAACGTGAAAGCTAAGATCCAAGACAAGGAAGGGATTTCACCATATCAGCAAAAGCTTATCATCTTTGCTGGAAAAAAATTGGAAGATGGTCGCACCCTTGCTGATTACAACATCAAAAAGGAATCACTTCTATACCTTGTACTCCGAGATGAAATTCAGATCTTTGTCAAGACTAGAAGAAAAGACATCACTTTGGAGGTTGAGAGTTCAGATAGAATTAATAAGGTGAAAGCTCTTATTCAGAATAAGAGGGGTATTCCACCCGATCAACAAAGGCTTGTGTTTGCTGGAAGAGAATTGGCAGATAGGCGCACCCTTGCTGATTACGGAATCACAAACGAATGCAATTTACAACTTCTACTCCCATTGAGATATAGAATGCAGATCTTTGTCAATACTTTAACAAAAATCATCCCTTTGGAGGTTGAGAATTTAGATACAATTGATAATGTGAAGGCTAAGATTCGAGATAAGGAAGGTATTCCAACCGATCAACAAAGGCTTATGTTTGCAGGGAAACAACTTGAAGATGGTAGGACCATAGCTTATTATCATCTTGATAAGGAATCCACTCTCCATCTGGTTTTGAGATCACTTGAAGATGATATGCAAATTCTTGTGAAGAATTTTACTAACAAGGCCACCACAACTTTGAAGGTAAAAAGTTGTGATACAATTGAGAAAGTGAAGGCTAAAATTCAGGATAAAGAGGGAATTCCTGTGGCCCAACAAAGGCTAGTTTTCTATGGGAAGGCATTGGAGGATGGTCGTACTCTGGGTGATTATAATATCCAGAAGGATAACCCTTACTGGGAAAATTTATGTCCGGGGTTGAAAGCTCTGACACTATGGATAAGCAATAGTAAGGATACATGATAAGGAGGGCATTCTATCAGATTAATGTGTTTCTTTTAGTATGTCTGTTTGCATTTGTGTCGCGTTAGTCCTAAGTTGCTGTGTTTAAAATTGGCGTATGTTCCAAACAATTTCGTTATGTCATATTTTCTTGTTAGTTTGATATCATATATATGTCACTATAAATAAATTATTGATATTTACGTGTTTAAATTTTGTTATTATTATTTTAATCCTATTCTTATTACTTTAGATAACATAGCTACTTAAATAGATATATCAAAATCTATTCTATTATCTATTATATATATTAAATCTAAAATAATGGATTATATGACATGTAATTTTATTTTGCCACATCAATTAAAAGTTTATGTGTCATTCTAAGAATTGAATCTAACAACAACTTCAAATTTTATTCCATATTAATTGTTGTTTATCATTCCAACTTCTATTCCAAAAGAGTATGTTACGGTAACTTTATTATTATTTATGCTCACAAAAATTATTAATAATTAAATACTATTATCATCATCTATCTCCTAAATGCTTAATTTAATTTTAATAATTTTTCATTGTCTTTCAATTATATCATTCAAGATTTAAATATTTATCTATATTGTGATGTATATATTTTATTTTTATAGTTTAATATCTTAAAAAATGTTAATGTAAATCGCCGACACAATTAAAAAATAAAATAAAATATATGATTACTTACAAAAAAATTATAATGAAAAATCTATCTATGTTATCTATTATTATATATAAAACAACGACATGTCATATAACTATATTTTTTCCACATCATTTAAAATTATATGTTTCACTCTTAGAATTGAATCTAACAACAATTTTATACAATTGTTCTTCATAACTTCAACTTCTATTTCAAAGATGTATGTTATAATAATTTTATTATTATCTATCTTCACAAAAATTACGAATAGTTAAATATATTTATCACTTCTTAAATACTTAATTTAATTTTAATAATATTTTTATTGTCTTTCAATTATATCATTTAAGATTCTCATATTTATCTATACTCTGATTTATATCATTTAATAATACTATTTTATCAAATCATAAGACTAGCACAAATATAAGTCATTGACATCATTCAAAACTAAAAGAAAATATATAATGGCTAACACAAAATTATAATAAAAAAATATTTAAAATTCTTACGTAACTTAATAATGACAATAATAAATATTTTAAATTATGCACTATAAAAAATACTAACCAAAAATTTAAGGGAAAAAAATATAAACTATTCCAAATTATAAGGACTTATCCTCTATTTGCACCTCTTCAATTATACGCGTTATAAATAATAATAATAATAATAATAATAATAATAATAATAATAATAATAATAATAATAATAATAATAATAATAATGATAATGATAATGATAATGATAATGATAATGATAATGATAATAATAATAATAATAATAATTGTACTTTAGATTAAAAAATAAATTAATTGGACAACTAATTCATTTTAGTATGAGATATAAATAAATGAAAGATGACAAAATAGTTTTTAATTTATTTGTAAAAAATATATAAGACTGTTATAAAATTCAACCATACCAATAATAAATATTTTAATTTTGACACTATCAACAATATCGATAAATTAAATATATAGAAAAAAATATAATGAGTTATATATAATTATATATATACTTATTTTTAATAACAAATATAAAATCACACTTTCATCAATAATATGATCTCATATTCTTAATAGGATTACAATAGAGTTAAATTTATAAAATTTCTTCCAATATATATAACATATATCATGCCTTTTTTAATTTTTTTAAAAATTGAATCTATATTTAAAAGCTTGTTACATTCATTCCTTATAATTATACAATTTAAAATTATTTCGTCTCATTCTTTATTTAGTTTCATACCATAAACATATATTATTTTATAATTATAAAATTTAAGAATTAAATTCTTTGTATAATATCATCTCATATATAATATTTTAATATATGTATTCTCAAATCATCTCAATAAATATAAATATAGATTTTCAGTTATTATATTGTGAATAATTTTTTATACCCTTATATATATTTTTAAAAACTATCTAACAAACTATTTTAATAGCATTACATATAATTACGTATAAAAAAATAAAATATATTTAAAAAATGCGGATAAAAAATAGAAAAAAATACCTTGGTTTGGATGTAGTCACTTTATGGCGAAATTATTTACTCCAAATATAGTCTCTATGCGTTTAGTAAAGATCTTTTACAATTTCTTTAGAGACATTATTGGTTTATAATTTTGTCCTTTTTTTATTGGTTTTTTGGTCTTTTGTGTACTCAGGTTTAGAGAACCCATGAATAATATATACATATGTATTTATATTGTATTAATATCATTTCATTAATTTTTAAAGTTGATTTTGTTTATAGATCAAGGTTGTTCTTCTCTACCTGAGTCGTCAATAACATTACTTCAAGCATTGGGAGAAAATAGAGGCTATGCCTACATTATACATAATTATAATGTCTTTGAATGCATTTAAATACTATAAGTTCACTATTTTAATATGGTAGAATTTTACTTTCTTATTTGTTATAATGGATCAAAATTAATTTTAAGAAAACTTATATTTTTTAATGATTTCTTTGCACAGAATAAAAAGGAAGTCACATCAAATGACAATTCTAGGCCAGTACCAATGTATAATATATAAATAATGGTAAAATTGGTTGATTTTATTCAACTCATTCTCTCACGAGGAATGAATAAAAGGTTTGTACATGACCACTTGAGTTGAATTATTATATTTATTCCACTCAAAATGATTTGATTAATAGAAGACGCAAGTTTGCTCGCCAGATCAATTTGAATAACTTTCTTTTCTCTCTCTTTTTTTACATAGTTAGTATTAATTTTCTTTTTTGTTTTACTAATTTTTTATTGTGGTTTGGAATTTTTTATTCACTAGTCTGTCAGTTCATTGGAGAGGGGGAGGAGGATGAGTTTCAACTTACTTCCCAAAGTTAGCACATTAAATTGGCATGTTTAATATATACGCTTTTAACAGGTTTAAATTAAAACTATTTGACCCGTTTTCTATTTCTAATATGAGAAAACTTGTTGCCTTCCAATTTGCGCATATGTTTATTATCCACTTTTTAAATATTTATTTACGTTAGTATTACTTTTTTTCTCAAATGCGTATAATTTTAGGAGTAATTCAAATAAGCAATATTGAAATGCTAATATTTATATTTACAAAGACATTTCCTCCAAGTAAGATAGTCGTTTGATACACAGTTTTGAGTTATAGTTGATGTATAAGTGTACTCTTAATTAATAATTATATTCATGAATATATATCATGTACACATATGTATATTATATTATGTAAAATTCATTATACTAAATTTTAAGTTGATTTTATTTATAGTTAAAGATGGTACTTCAACTGAAGTTGTCAAAAACATTACTTCAAGAACTCTTAAAACATATAGGTAAGGCCTAAAACAATACACAAATATAATGTATTTGCATGCTCTTGAGGAAGATTCAATACTATAAATTATTAATTAATTGTTCTACAATTTCATCTTGATTATAATAACTTAAAATAAATTTATATTGTTTATGATTTATTTCTATTCATAGACTCGAGAGAGTGTCCACTAAAAAATTAATACTTATAAGAAAAGGCTGCATCTTCTAGGATGTCTGATGGAGCATTAAGACACTTTAATCCAAAACTGTCAGAGCCAGTAACATTAAGAGATGGAGTTAAGGTATGAAAACTTTGATTCATATAATTTATCAATGGTTATGTTTTCATTTAAGTTAGTTTATATATTATTTGAGAGTTAAATTAATATGGTCATTTTTGACATTCTTATATAAGGATTAAATTCTTTAAAAAAATTGTATAATATTTACGTGATAATTAATCACAATACTTAGATTAATAAATAAATACTTTTTAGGTAAAATAACCTCTAATTCCAACTACTTATAATGCCATGCAGATTTATAATGTGAATATTTTTATGGAAAAATCACCGTTACGGTCACTGCATTATAAAGTGTATAGAATATATAATTGAAAATAAGAGTGTAGTGTAGAACACTCGGCTCGAGGTAGAGCCTCCACAAGTGTGACAGTTAGGAAACTATGCAAAAAATTTCCATGGTCAGATTCGTAGAAAGCGGTATAATATGTGAAATAATAACAACATAAGTTGATATGGCAACTGCAGACTTTATTTATGAAAGATAAAATACACAATGAAAAGACTTTTAATGTTGAAATATTTATTGTTTATGCATTTGCCTTAATTTATAGCAAGTAAAGCAAAACAACGTAGCACTCTGCATGCTTTTCTCCAATTATTTCTTATAATAACTTCTTCATTAAAAACTGGTGGTGTTTAAGATTTTCATGAATTTTTCAACAATCTCCCACTTGAAGATTGACTTCAGTCGGTATTCACACCTCGATCATACAACAACCTTCTCTGGTATGTTATTATAGCAGGCCAACTGAAGTTGAGCACAATTTCAGTTTATCAATAGTCACCACCTTTGTCAACATATCTGCTGGGTTCTTACTTCCGAGAATTTACCTCAACGTTAATACCTCATCTTCAAGCAGAGATCCGATGAAGTGATAACGGAGATCAATGTGCTTCATTCTGAAGTGGAATGTTGAATTCTTAGCTAGATGTATTGCACTCTGACTGTCGTTGTGCAAAACACTCCTCTCTTGGATGAATCCCAACTCTGTCAACAATCCTTGAATCTATATCAACTCTTTGCTAGCTTCTGTTACTTCTACATACTCAGCCTCTGTAGTGGATAGAGCAACGATCTTTTGTATCTGTGACATCCAACTAACGGCTGTAGTACCAACTGTAAATATGTAACCGATGGTACTTCTTCGATGATCAACTTCACCAGCAAAGTCTGCATCTACATAGCCATGTACTTTTAATTCACCTTTACTAAAGCATAAACACTTCTCCTTAGTGCCTCGTAGATACCTCAAAATCCATTTCACAGCTTCCCAATGAGCTTTATCTGGATTTGACATAAACCTACTTACAACTTCCACTGCATGGCCAATGCGTAGTCTCATGCATACCATTGCGTACATCAAAATTCCAATGGCTGAAGCATACGAAATACTAGCCATCAATTATTTTTCTTCCTTCGTCTCTGGGGTCTGGTCCTTTGATAAGCGAAAATGACTAGTTAAAGGTGTGCTAACTGGTTTAGCATTGTCCATGTTGAATCTTTTCAAAACACGGTTGATGTACTCTTCCTGAGATAACTGAAAAATTCCTCTTTGCTTATCTCTCATGATTTGCATTCCAAGAATCTTCTTTGTTGGACCCAAGTCCTTCATGTCAAATTCTTTTGACAATTGTATCTTCAAGTTTCTAATTTCATCCATATCTGGACCTGCTACTAACATATCATCTACATAAAGTAGCAAGATGATATAACTGGAATGATACCTCTTGAAGAAACAACAGTGATTGACATTACACTTCTGGAAACCTTCCTTGTGCATGAAGCTTTAAAACTTCCTGTACCATTGTCTTGGAGCTTGTTTTAGACCATACAAACTCTTCTTTAATCTGCACACCATTTTCTGTTTCCCTTATTCTGAGAATCCTTCTGGTTGATGCATGTAGATCTCCTCATCTAAGTCTCTGTGAAGAAAGGTGTTCTTCACATCCAATTGCTCTAGGTAGAGCTCTTCACTGGCAACAATACTTAACACAGACCTGATAGTATTGAGCTTCACAACTGGAGCAAAGATTTCAGTGTAGTCAACTCCTTCTTTTTGCTGAAATCCTTTGACAACTAATCAGGCCTTGTATCTCTTAGATCCATCATGGTCCTCCTTGACCCGATACACCCATTTGTTGTGAAGTTCCCTTTTCCCATAGGTAACTCAACAAGTTCTCATATCTTATTAGAGATCAAAGAATTCATCTCGTCTTTCATAGCAAGTCCTCCACATGTACCGTCGTTGACACCTTCCAACGAGACACTTCTTCTTGGGCATTTCAATACAAAAAAATAGGCCTCTTTCTCAAACCAAAAGGCTTTGATACTATTTGTTAGGGGAGTTTACACTAAGAGCATTGATACATAGTGTATGACTAGCTACCTTTATGAGATACACACCACTTGTTCACCTAAAACCTTAAGATTTTAGGTGGACAAATGACGTGTCTCTCACAAAAGTGCATATTTCTCAACTTTGGTTGAATGCTCCTAGCAACTCCCCTAATAAATAGTATTAGAGCTCTTATATCATTAGTTAGGGGAGTTTACACTATGAGCATTGATACATAGTATAAGACTAGCCAACTTTATGAGATACACACCACTTGTTCACCTAAAGTCTTAGGGTGGTACGTGAGTGGATCCTCCCACTTATATATGCTCAAATCTTCATATTGCTATCTATTGTGGGACTATTTTTCCACTTACTCACACTGCCTTATTATTTAAACAGAGTCATGTAGGAACCACTCTATAAGAGGCCATAAAAAAATATTTATGTCCACACAATTCAAAAGCTAGTATAAATTAAAACTTATGAAATTGCAACGCAGAATAATCTAACAACTCAATTTATTTACAAGATTGCAACACAAAAATACAACCACACATTTGTTGACACATATCCAATAATTAATAATTGAAAAAAACAAAAGACAATCTAAAAAATAAAAACAACATATTAATAAAAAATAAATAAAAACAAAAAAAAACAAAACAAATTCCCCCTCCAAAAGTGGAATTCAACTTAATCTACCAAAAAAAAGAGGGCAACACATGGCGTTAATATTAAGTAAACAAAAAATAAAACAAAGAAAGTCAAACCAATCACCCCTCATGGGACTAGAATTAATTGACGGGAGACACACACTCTCTCATGATTCAAAACTTGCATATGGAAGAAAAATAATTATTTCCATAGTGTGTTATGTTTATTTTTATCCTATTGTTTTTTCTTTTTCCATCATCATGATTCAAAACTTGCATAAGGAAAAATAATTCTTTCTATAGTGTGTTATTTATTTTCATTTATTTAAGGATATAATGGAACTTTTTTATTATTAAAATAACAATCATGATATGTTATTTGATAGATTATTAAAAAAATTAAAAATGAAAATACTATACATTTTAATTATGAATATATAAATAATCTTGTAGTGAATAATTGACTTAATAGTAACATAATTATTTTAGATATAAAATGTTTGTTTTGGATATATAAATCTTTGATTTATAATTTAATACATATAATCAATCCAGTGGATGATTATAGGAGGAGAAGAAAAATTGAAGAAAAAAAAATTAGCGATAAATTTATGTTTTCTATTAAATTTTTAATCTATTATTCTTTGGTTTTGTATTATTTTGTACACATTATTTTACTATGGTGTTATTCTTTTGTTTTACCAATAAAATAGAGTAAGTTAAAACAAAATATTTGATATGCATATTTAAATATTTGATATGCTACGTAAATATAGTGTTAAGGAATAACTTATTTACGTACAAGATTTGTTTTAGAAACAAAATATTTGATTTTGAATATTAAATATTAAATTTTTAATATAATAGCTATAGCAAATATTTGATTTTGTCATTGAGTCGGCATAACTTATATATAAGTACAACTCCTTCCTTCTTTTTTTTCTACTCAAAATTCTAAACCTTCTTTTTCTTGTTCAAAATTCTAAGGCTCTTTTTTCTACTCAAGGATTCAAGGTAAGTCACCCCTTTGTATCTTTGTCATACTCCAAAATTTTCCCTCCATCTCCTCAAGATATTTCATACACCCATACTCAAGGATTCCTCAAGGGTTGATCAGACAAACCCTCTCCTAGACAATCAACCCAAATTAGGGTTTGGTATTTCTCAGATCAAGATGGATTTCCAACACTTCTAATGGTCATCATGCCTCCTCATATGCTTCAAAGATTCTCCATGTCAAGTTTCAAGCCTTACAAGTCAAGTTTCCTCAGACAATTGCTCAGATGGTTGAAAATCAGTTGTATTGGACAAAAAGTTAAATGTGGTCAACATACAGTCAAACTTCATGATTTTTGGTCAACATCCTCATTTTGAATTTACATTCATCATTTGATCAAGGGTTGATCATGATTCATCAAGAAAACTCAAGATTTGCTCAAAAGTCAAACTTTCTAAATTAGGGTTTCTTAGTGAAAAGTCAACCAAACTTTGACTGAGCATAAATTTCTCATACTTTATCAGAAATTTTTCCACCACCTCTTGTTTTGAAGGAAATTCAATTCTCTACAACTTCATGTCTCACAAGAATGTTCAAAAAATGCTTCATTTGGAAGGTATGGATCAAAACATTACAGGTCCTTTTCAAAGTCAACAAAAAGTCAACATTTTGTTTTGAAGATATATTGAGCATGGAAACTCCAATTGAGATGAAACCAAAGATGTTGGTTAGAGGACTCTTAGATCTTTCTAAAAAGTCCAAGAACACTCAAAAATATGGAAAAATGAGCAAGATACACCATTCACAAGTTGGGCAATTTTGAAGAAGTGCACAAAGAGAGATACTTGTAAAAATCAAAATTTTTGCAAATGGGCTTACTTTTTCTTCATCCAAACTTGTTCCTTATACAATTAGGAATATCCAAGCCCAATGCCACGAATTTTTATTTTATTTTTCTATTTAATTTGGATTTTATTCATTTAAATACAAATTTAATTCAAAAATAAGGTATAAAATCAAAATTAATTGCAAATTGATTTTTTCTCTCATCCTTGAGATCCAAGTAACCTAAAGAAGCCAGCAAATTTTGAAATTTGATTGGATTTGGAAAGAAATTGATTGAAATTGATCAAAAAAGAGAAAATTTGATTTTGTACAAAATCAAATATGTTTTGCATTGATTGATGATGATTTCTTCCTCAAATCAGCTCCAATTCCATCTACTATATATATACAATACATACCACATGAATGAGGACAGAAAAATTGCTTGGAGAAACCCTATTCAAACTCAAAAAAACTGTGCACTATAAGTCACTAGCAACCTTGGATTCAGCCTGTTTCAATCGATTTTGAGCATCCAAACACGTTCCTTGATACCCCTGGAGTGATTCCAGACCTTTACATTGTCCAAAAGCATCAAGAATCACAAAATCACGATTTGGTTTGTTCATACTTTTTCAAAATTCGAATTCTATTATTCATGCATTGTTAATGTGTTTTGATGTTTGTTTCGTGCTTAGAACAAGGTTTACAAGCTTTCTGGGTCATCCAATTGAATTTTCGTGGCCGGAAACATGATATACCATGATTAGGGTTCCAGGTCACGTTTTAGGGTTTCTCTAATTAGGTTAAATTGGACCAAACCGATGCCACCAGGATGATCAGTGGACCAAGACGAATCGAACCATGGCTTTAGATTTCATTTATATTACTTGTATGTGATTTTTTATGTTAGCAGGGGTCATAGCGTCGAACCGAAGCCGACGCAAAATTCCCAGGATTCAAACGAAGAAGACGATGTCTTCGCGCGTGATTTGAGTGGCTAGGATTCGATCTGGTTTAAAACGTGTTCGTTGCAATTCCATAACACGTGGTTGCTCTAGCTCAGTTGGTCGTGGCAGCGCGTTGTGAGGCTAGGGTCACCGGTTCGATTCCTGCAAGGACCATTTATTTTTGCTTCCTTTACAAACTAACATATTTTTTCATATTTTCATATTTTCATATTTTCTATTTTCCATGCATTTTATTTTTCTTTCATAATTTTTTATCATACATTTAAAAATACCAAAAAATATTTTTCTTTTTGCATTATTTCTAGAAAATGTTTATTTAATTTATAAAATTAAAAATATTATTTTTGCATGCATATTTAATTTAATTGTTAATTTATCATTTAAATCACCTTTAATTGATTTTTAATTATTAAATTAACTCCAAAAAATCCCAAAAAATTATTTTAGCATATTAATGTTATTTCCAGCATGAAATATTTTTCTCATTTAAAAATTATCATTTTTGCTAACATTTTTTTCTTGTTCGATTTCTTTGAATTTCCCGATTTCTCATCTTTCCACAAGTTATCCCGTTTCGGACGATTTCTTTTTATCGTTTTCTCTTTTCCAATTATGTAACTGCTTATGGGATGTAATAGTTTAATTAGGGCTTTTATTTTCCGCACTTTTAAATTATGTATCTGCCCCAAAGCCATGTAATAGCGTAGGATTTATCTCTCCGCACTTTACATTCCCACATTTTAATTTCCGCACCCTATAAACTGCTAGTAATTAGGCGTGTATGGCAAGACTAAAATCAACATAGCTCACTCTAATTTTCAAGATAACATATATCTGAATCAACACACTCTTTTCACACATGCACCCCTTAGGGTAATTCTCTCTCGTTGCCTATACGAATTCAAATGGTCAAGTCCCTCGAACGTAGAGGTATTCTAGCACCGTTGCTTTCAAAACAAATCATCATAGTCCCTTCGATACAAATATCATAAGACCCACGATGTCGCCTCCGAATACATGATCTTGACCCTCGATTGTCGCCTCCGAATACATGATCTTGACCCTCGATTGTCGCCTACGAAAAATGATGATAGTCCCTTCGAATGTGCTAGGATACTTCCTACAAGTTGCTTTCTATGACCATCCGATGTCCCTTCGAATGTCCCGCTTACATCCAACGAATAGGGTTACCTACCAACTAATGGTATGGATAGCACTATTCTAAAGGAACGTAAAATAACACGAAAACGACCAATTCTGAGTAGGTAATAAGACTTTTAGTTGCTTTCTCTATCAAAATACTTTTCACACCTCACACTTTTGTCAAAATTCAAATTCTTTTCAAAACGAAACATTTCCAAACACTTTGTATACATTCCTACATGAATCATTACAAAGTCAAAGCGAAATGCCTTTTCAAAATATTTTTGTCAAACACACAGAAAGCACAATTTTAAAGTGATCTAAGAGCAACTAAGAGCCCGTAGATAACTACGGATGAAAAGGGGTGCTAATACCTTCCCTTTTCATAACCTTCTCCCTTACTCAGAATCTAATGAAGGTCTTTTCCTGTTCTTTTCACCTTTCCTTAATTGGATAAAAGAAAAGTCGGTGGCGACTCTTGCTATCCGCACATTTGTGATACAAAAACCTACAAAGTTAGTTCACCGTATTACAATCTTTTGTTCTTCAATTCAAATTGTTGTTTTGGTTATTCAATATGCTTAGGTTTTTGAATAGTGATTAGGGTTTGTGTTGTGATTTGTAGTTTTGTTTATGGTGTTAACTGTGTTGTTTACAGATGGAAATCTTTGTGAAAGAATCATTGACCGGCAAAACTATCACCCTTGAGGTGCAGAGTTCTGATACTATAGACAACGTGAAAGCTAAGATCCAAGACAAGGAAGGGATTTCACCCTATCAGCAAAAGCTTATCATATTTGCTGGAAAAAAATTGGAAGATGGTCGCACCCTTGCTGATTACAACATCAAAAAGGAATCACTTCTATACCTTGTACTCCGAGATGAAATTCAGATCTTTGTCAAGACTAGAAGAAAAGACATCACTTTGGAAGTTGAGAGTTCAGATAGAATTAATAAGGTGAAAGCTCTTATTCAGAATAAGAGGGGTATTCCACCCGATCAACAAAGGCTTGTGTTTCCTGGAAGAGAATTGGCAGATAGGCGCACCCTTGTTGATTACGGAATCACAAACGAATGCAATTTACAACTTCTACTCCCATTGAGATATAGAATGCAGATCTTTGTCAATACTTTAACAAAAATCATCCCTTTGGAGGTTGAGAATTTAGATATAATTGATAATGTGAAGGCTAAGATTCGGGATAAGGAAGGTATTCCAACCGATCAACAAAGGCTTATGTTTGGAGGGAAACAGCTTGAAGATGGTAGGACTGTTGTAGGTATTATCCGCGAACAAGTATTTTTAATTATCGATTCCACAGGGATTGGTGTATATTGTAGTCTTTCAATAGAAAAGTGTATTTTAAGATGAAAGTAACCAAAGGGTTTGTTTCCTAATCTACTAGTAACATGAATTTCCAAACAAGTAACTAAATTTGTCTTTTAAAAAGAGAGTTATGGTTTGGATTCAAGAGAGTTGGAGTTTGTTTTCAAATGATGGAAGCATGTCAAGATTAGTTTCATTGACCTAATTTCATATGCATTCAATTAATCAAGTGATGAACATAGTAGATGATTTCTATAAATACATATCCTCTCAATCTTGTAGATTTCCCACCAAGATTGTTAATCTTTGCATGATCCCTCACTACAACTATTGACATGATAATCATTAAGTTCAATATTGATAAACACTAACACACAAATCTATCCCTAGCATTTGTTCATTAGTGGATGAATATCCTAGGTCTACTTTGAAGTATTCTTTTCCAAGCAAGACTCAAAGCATAAAAATGAAGAACAAAGATATTCAACTATATTAATCATCAACCATGTTCATACACAAATGGATTAATAGAAAGACATACTAGTTAGATCAACTACCTCTAATCTTGACACAAAAAGAACTTAGCCACTCATTTCCATGGTTGCTTTGCTCTCAAGATTGTTGGTAGAGATGATGAACATGAAGAATCAATGATGAAAAACTATGGTTTTTCTTACAAATTCTTGCCCTAATTTTACACAAATGAAAGATAATTATGATGAAGTGAAGTTCCACCCTTTACAAGCCCAAAAGTCAGCTGAAATGATGGAGTTGGTGGCCCAAAAAGGTGAAAGCATGGGTCTGTCCTTTTTCTGTTTTTCGCAGACCGCGCTAAGCCCGGTTAGTCGCGCTGAGCGCGCTCATGCTGCAACCGCGCTGAGCGCGACCTGAAGCATGCTTTCTTCATCCAAAAATTTCTTCAAAAAGAATCATCCCAAAAGCTCTTCAATTGCCCTTGAATCCAAGCTTGGGAGAATTAATCAATAAAAACCTACAATTAAAAGTAAACTAAGTTAAATAATATATTATGAACAAAAAACTAAATAAAAACCTAACTAAACCAAAATACTAGAATAAATACTCCTAATTAATTAAAAAGGCATTGTTAAGGACCACAAAATCATGTACAAAATAACTACAATTTGGTCCTTAACAACTCTCCCCAACTTACTTCTTTGTTTGTCCCCAAACAAAAGTCAATAATCTCACAAAGCAAGAAGAAACAAAATGCAAGCATGCAAACTCACACAATAATAATGGTTCAAACACGACATACCCGGCAAAAGCACACATCGATCGCTTCTTCGAAACACAACATGGCTATGAATTAAGTTCTAAACACAATATATCAACACATGTAACAAAATAAAAGATATGTTCACACTTGAATCACCTAATCATTTCTTGAAAATTCATGAAGAACAAAATGCATATTTACAAAGGACTAAACACTCTCACTAATAGTCATGCACATCCAGAATAATTCATGCATTCATCAAAACAAGTTAAATGACAAAATGGAAACAAAGATCACTAAGGACTTTCAAGGTTGTAACTTGGCTTAGGTTAGAAACAAGGGATATTTAAGTACAAGCCATTGAAACGAATTGGGTTAAAGAATATGAAGAGAATTTCACAACTAATTCCCACTTCCTTCTTATTATTCACAACCTTTTTTCTATTTCACACAATGATCCTCTTTTTCTTTTCTCTTTTGTTTTCTTTTCATATACAAATTTTTCTTCTTTTGTATTTTTCTTTCCTCTATTCTTTTTCTTTCTTTAGGATCATTGTGCCATCAATTCTATGTTCTTTTTGATCCACCTTCCGAACTTCATTTATATCAATCCTTTTTTTTAATTCAAGAACATGCTCTTCAAGGGTTAATCAACAAAAAGGGTTGGTATTCACAAACAAGAAAAATTTATAGAATGAATTATCATTGAATTTTCAAAGATTATCAACAACTATTAAGTGGCCTACTTAACAATTAGTTGATTTGATAAATTCATCCTACAAATACTGTTTAAGCTCAAAAGGGTTCACAAGGATTCACTCACTCACGGTTAATTGAAGCCCTTTTGAAATTGATGGTTTTTCTCATAATGCACAAAAAATTGCCTTGATCATCTCTAAGTTTCCAAATTATCACAAACAAATAAAGATTAAGCATGAATCACACGAGTTAACAAAACTATTAGACACTCTATATTTGGTAAAAAGTGGAAGCTTCTCACCTATGTAGTTTAAATCCTAATGATTCGAATGTGAACACAAATTTTTTGTACATGCCAAGATATTTTGCATAAAGCACAAATTTCATAGACATGTTATTATTCTACAAAACGATTAAATATGTACCTTATTTGTGGATTGAGTCGAGAATTTTATCATCACCATCACTTTGGTGAAACACACTTACTTGCTTTGGAGTACCAATGAAAAATCGGACAAACCAAAAGAAGCACAATTCAAACTAAATAACCTATAATCTAAAAATAAAAATAAAATAGAACAAAATAAAATAAAATAAAACAAACTAAAACAAAATAAAATAAAATAAAAGACACCCCAAAATGGTGTTTAAAACTAAAAAGTACTTAGGCTCCATGCCTACAAAATATCAATTGGAATTACAAGCCTATCCTAAAAATGGATGGCAACCAACAAAATCCAAAAGTTTAAAACTAAAAGCAAAAATAAAAACTAAAAACTAGAAATCTGAAAGTAAAATAAAAACAAGAAAGATAAAAGGTCATCATCAATCTGAGGCCTCGAGGATAGAGTCTCCAGGAGTCTCAGAACCAGAATCCGAACTATCCTCTCCATCATCCTCACTCTGATAATCACCATCAGCATCGCCCACCTCCTCCTCTACATTTGGCCCGACCCCAGGCCAACCAGCATAAGCACTAAGCTGCTCGCCCGTGCGAGTGAAGTGGTTCACCCCCGGCTCTCTGATCTGTAAAGCAAGGTGCTCCATGCTTTCGTGCATATACATGAATGCTCTCTGATGAGCGAGATGCATTTGTCGGTTCCATTCTTCAGAGGGACTGGCCTGAGGAAGTGCAGCAGCTACTGGAACAGCCTGGGCAGCAGAGTTATCATCCAGGGCCCTGCAATATCGATTACAGTAGTGATCATCAATGACTCCATCAATAGTAAGGTGCCCCACAGTAGGAAAGACAACCTTTGCCCTTTTCAGAAGGCCCATAATCAACCCAGGATAAGTTAGGGCGCATTTTATACGCTCTCCCCTAGAGGTATAACTCAATGTGACCCTCTTCAGCTCATTTGCAATCAGTCGACCAAAATCAATTTGCTCCTCATCGAACATATAAGCAATTAGGCCGGCGGTCTCCATGGGAATAGAAGATGTGTGGCTTCGAGGTCTCAGATTATACAGAGCCACACACATCAGCACTCGGGCACTAGTCTTCAGGCTGGACCAGTTAAATTTCAAAGGTTGCCCAGCCCTGTTCAGTTCATATGAGTGCCCAGACAAACAAAGTTTCCTCCGTAGCATAGCATGATCCCAATTCCCACGAGCCAGGTGGTCGTGGTAGATGTCCAACTGATCCTCTGGGGCTGTCCAGTTTATGCCCAGGTAGTTGTTGATGGTTGTGCGAGAGAATGAAACCAACTTCCCCCTCACAACAGAAGTGAAAGGAAAGTCACGCCCCTCGGCCGGAATGGCGTTGGCGTAGAACTCCCTAACCAGCTCCACATTCACCTTGGTCTGGGGCTGACATAGAACACACAAATCATAGTTATGAAGAATAGCATCGGGCGTTGCATAGTGGCCCTGCTCTCGGAGGCGGATAATGCGCTCAGTCCATATATTGCGCTCCTCAAGCTCTTTGTATCGAGCCTCCTGAGCAGGCCCCCGGAAGCGATCTCCATCAAAAGGAAGCGAGCGAGATGACCCAGCCCCGGCGGAAGAAACTCTTTGTCTTTTCAGAGCCATCTGAAAAACAACACAAAAATCAACGAGAAAGTGACACCGAAATGTACGTTAGTGATAATCCAGGCAAACAGCAGTAGAAACCATGCAACCAAAGCATCTAGACACAACGGACGAATCAAAAACACAGCAGAAGAATTTTTCAGAATTCTGCAGACCGCGCTAAGCGCGCTGACCGCGCTCTGCGATTTCCAGAAAAATTCTTCTGTAAAAACAGAAATTTCTCCACACAAACAGACCTAATAGCAACGAAATTCCTATTCTAAGCCTTCTCTACAATCTAAATATCCTAATCCTAAGAAAAAAATCAAAAATTCCTAAACGTAGGTTTTCAAAATCTAACCTAAACATCAAAATTTAACGAAATTGAAAGAGGAAAAACATAGAGACACTTACTTAGATGCTTGGGAGGATGATTTGATTAAGAAATTTGCAAGAACTTGTTGAATTTTGGTTGACGATTTTGGGATTCTTGAGAGAGTTTGAAAGAAGAGGGAAAAGTGAAAAAGAAAACTTACTTTAACCCTATTTTATTTACAATTACCCAAGATTGAGTTGGGCCCAAGAGAAACCCGGTTTTTCAAAAAAAAAAATTAAAAAAAATCTCCCAGATCGCGCTAAGCGCGACCCAGACCGCGCTGAGCGCGAAAGTTTCTGCCAGATGGGCCAAAATGCGCTCTGAGCGCGCTAAGCGCGACCTGCAGAATCTTGAATTTTTCATAAAAACAGCAAATTGATTACTTGGACAAGTCAAAATGAGTGCAATGAAGAATACTTACAATGTTGGGGTGCCTCCCAACAAGCGCTTTGTTTAACGTCGGTAGAGCTCGACGGTTCGGAATGATCAAGGATCATTCAAGAAGATGTCGGCTATGTCGCGGCTCACCTCTCCGCCAACATACCGTTTCAAACGCTGCCCATTCACCGTCCACTCTTTCGTCCCTTCTAGATCTTGCAAGACAACAGCACCATAATCGTTCACTTCTTTGATTAAGAACGGACCGGACCACTTTGTTTTAAGTTTTCCCGGAAAAAGTCTCATCCGGGAATTAAACAAGAGAACACTTTGCCCCGGTCGAAATTCCTTGTGCTTTATCTTTTTATCATGAGAAACATTGACTTTTGCCTTGTACTTCCGGTTGGAATGGTATGCTCCATCTCGCATTTCATCCAATTGAACGAGTTGTATTTTTCTCTTTTCACCCGCCAACGATGGATCGAAATTCAAGAATCGGAGGGCCCATAATGCTTTGTGCTCCATCTCCACAAGGAGGTGACAAGTTTTGCCATAAACAACCTGAAACGGGGTTAGTCTGATAGGAGTTTTATAGGCGGTTCGATACGCCCATAAAGCTTCATCCAATTTTTGTGACCAATCTTTTCGAGAACCCGAAACGGTTTTTTCCAAAATCTTTTTAATTTCTCTGTTTGACACTTCGGCTTGACCATTCACTTGCGGGTGATAGGGAGTTGTCACCTTATGCTTTACACCGTATTGTTTCAAAAGTTTTTGTAACAATGTATTGCAAAAGTGCGACCCACCATCACTAATTAGAACCCTAGGCACACCAAACCGAGAAAAAATGTTTTTCTTTAAAAATTTGATAACGATTTTGGCGTCGGCCTTAGGTGAAGCAATGGCCTCCACCCACTTAGACACGTAATCAACAGCCACAAGAATATATTCATTTGCAAACGACGATGGAAATGGACCGACAAAATCAATCCCCCAACAATCAAATACCTCGACTTCCAACATGTTGTTCAAAGGCATTTCATCTCTTTTTCCTATACCTCCACTTCTTTGGCATTTATCACAAGACTTAGCGTGAGCATAAGCATCTTTAAATAGCGAAGGCCAATAAAATCCCGATTGTAGGATTTTGGTGGCCGTTCGCAATCCATTATAGTGTCCCCCACAATGGGAATTGTGACAATGCCAAAGAATGTTTTTGGCTTCCTCATTACACACTCACCTTCTTAGCAATCCATTGCTACTCAACCTAAAATGTAAGGTTCGTCCCACACATAATACTTAGCATCGGCTTAGAATTTCCGCTTCTCATTCCATGTCAAATCCTCCGGTATTAATCTCGCGGCCTTGTAATTTGCCATGTCGGCAAACCACGGCCGCTCCTGGATTGCAAACAACTTCTCATCCGGGAACTCCTCCTTCACTTCCTTTTCTTTGTCCGTAATTTTCACGTTCACTAAGCGAGACAAATTATCTGCTACCAAATTCTCCGAACCCTTTTTATCTCGGACCTCTAAATCAAATTCTTGCAAAAGAAGAATCCATCGGATTAACCTTTGTTTAGAGTCCGGTTTGGTAAGCAGATATTTTATCGCGGAATGATCCGTGAAAACCACAACTTTTGAACCAATAAGGTAAGGACGAAACTTTTCCAATGCATATACAATTGCGAGCAACTCTTTTTCGGTTGTTGCGTAATTAATTTGAGCATCGTTCAAAACTTTGCTCGCATAACGAATAGCATGGAAAATTTTGTTCTTCCTTTGGCCAAGCACGGCTCCCACCGCATAATCACTTGCGTCACACATCAATTCGAAATCAAGTTTCTAATTAGGCGCGGTGATTATGGGTGCATTTATCAAATTTTCTTTCAATTTTTCAAAAGCCAATAAATAATCTTTATCAAACAAGAAGGACTTATCTTTGTTGAGCAAGTTGCTCAAAGGCTTGGCTATCTTTGAGAAGTCTTTGATGAATCTTCGATAGAATCCCGCATGTCCTAGAAAGCTCTGAATGCCTTTGACATTGGTAGGTGGAGGAAGCGTCTCGATCACATCAATTTTTGCTTTATCGACCTCGATTCCTCTTGAAGATATCTTGTGGCCAAGGACAATTCCCTCGGTCACCATGAAATTGCATTTTTCCCAATTCAAAACCAAATTGGTATCCACACACCTCTTCAAGACGGTGTTCAAATTTTCCAAGCACAAATCAAATGACGCTCCAAAGACGGAAAAGTCATCCATAAAAACTTCAATTATTTTCTCAATCAAATCGGCAAATATGGCTTGCATGCATCTTTGAAATGTTGTCGGCGCATTGCATAAGCCGAAAGGCATACGCCTATACGCGAATATTCCAAAAGGACATGTGAACGCTATTTTCTCGTGATCTTCCGAATTCACCGATATTTGAATGTACCCCGAATAACCTGATCATGCATAAATTCCTTAGCCGAGATGGATGTCTGGAAGGAGGGTTGTTGGGATCCGAGATAGGTCTCGGGCTCAGGAACGAGGTCCTTATCCGGCATGGTTCCCGGGGCAGGAGCATGAGGTCGACATGATCCCGAGATGTAACTCGGCATGGCGTCCGGGTTAGAAGCTCGAGTTGAAGGGGACGTTACCTATTAGGAAAATGAAGAGTTCCAAGAGACTTTATGAGACGTTACAGAGCGAATCAGCATAAGCTGTAACAGTTAACTTCCTGCCTTCAAGCCATGATTAATGCGCCAGGGCAGTTATGGAAGGGGAAGGAAGACTCCATGGAAGGATTGATATAAATAGGGCTCCCGCCAGCGGGATAAGCAAGACAACCATAAGCTTGGAACTTGAGTTACGACACTTGAGCTTCTAAATCCCTAAAATATCATCAACGAGGTTTTTCCTGCAAGAACATTGGCGCCCACCGCGGGGCCTTGGTGAAATAAATCCCAGGCCACACACACACATAAACACATACTAACGACAATGTCTCAAACTTCACCAACAGATCCACCGGATCTAACTCAATTGCTGGCCATGATCGATGACCTGCGCCAGCATAACGAAACTCTTTAGGACAACGTCCAAGCCCTTCAGCTGAAGAGTTTGGACGAAGCAGAAGAACATGAAACAGAGCCCCTGGAGTCGCAGCCTTTGTCCCAAGTAATCTGGGAGGATGTCGTTCCAGATAATTTCAAACCCCCCGTACTGGCATCGTATGATGGCAAGTCAGATCCCCATGAACATATCATTGCGGTTAACAACACAATGGCGCTTATTGGGGCAACCGATTCCCTTAAGTGCAAATTGATGGCCGGTACCTTTAGAGAGTCGGCCTTACGCTGGTATATGGGGCTTCCCCGGTTATCTGTGTTGAGTTATCAAGATTTCAACCGAAAGATCATTCAGCAGTTCTCGGCTAATCGTCATCGCAAGGTGGCCAACACCTCCCTCTTCAATGTGAAGCAACGCCCTTCCGAGTCACTACGGGACTTCATGGATAGGTTCAACGAGGAAACCATAAAAGTCTCACACCCGAATCAGGAGATATTCGTGGCCGCATTCCAGCATGGCCTTAAAGTCGGTCAGTTCAATGAGTCTTTAGCCCAAAAGTCAGCCAAAAGTATGGACGAGATCATAACCCGGGCAGAATGCTATGTGAAGGGGGAAGAAAACAACCTGGAGAAACGTGCTCGAGATTCTAACGACAGGGGGTCGGGACGAGACGAGCGCGCCCGACCACGAGATAGCGCCACCACGCGTGAACGAGCCCGGGATAGGCGGCCGCAATCACGCCCGCGGTCGGCTTCAGGCCCCAGGGAGACGTTCACACCCCTTAATGCCAGAAGGGAAGATATCCTCCGCGATATTAATCATTTGAAGCTGCTTACCAGGCCTTGGAGCAGTAAGTGGACTGTTAATACGGTTATGGGGAGTGACCCGGAGGCATGGTGCGAGTATCATCGTCTGAAGGGACATACCACAAAATCTTGCATACAGTTGCGAAGAGAGATTGACAGGTTGGTGCAAAGAGGCAAGCTGTCATCCTACATGAAGGAAGATCTTGGGCGGACGGGCAAACGCGACTCGTCCCCGAGGAGGGACTCGGCTTCTGATTCCAGGTCCAAGAAAAAGGGTAAAGCCGTGGAGGAGGTGAAAGAGGCGAGATCAACACGACACACTCTCAACACTATCTCAGGAGGCTTTGCGGGAGGCGGATCCACTAGTTTGGCCAAGAAAAGGTATGCTTGTGGGTCCGGGCAGGTACTCCGCATCGGAACTTCAAGGTTTGATCCCGGAGTGATAACTTTCTCGGGTGAAGACGCCAAAGAGGTTTTGCCACATGAAAATGATCCCATGGTGATCGAGGTACAAATCCGAGACTGGGGCGTAAAGCGCGTGTTGATCGATCCGGGAAGTTCCGCGGATGTCCTCTACTGGGAAGCCTTCAAGGGAATGGGCTTTGAGCTTAATGAATTGTTACCTTTTAGTGGGACCCTTGTTGGGTTCTCTGGCGAGCAGGTGCAGGTTCTGGGGTATCTCCCCGCGCTTACCACTTTCGGGGATGGAGAGAATGCCAAAACTGTTCAGGTTAGGTACTTGGTGGTTAATGCGTCGTCACCTTATAATATCATCATCGGACGGCCATCGTTCAATGCACTTAAGGCGGTACTATCAACACTATTCTTGACCATGAAGTATCCCCTTGGCAACGGGCGCGTCGGGATCGTACGTGGAGACCAGGGCCTGGCCCGAAGATGTTATAAAGACAGCTTGAAGGCCAAGAAGAAGTCGGGTCCATCAGAGGCCTCTCCGAAGCACAAAGTTGGCATGGTGGACATCGATCCGAGGGAAAGGTCAAGCGAGGATGGACTCACCCCTCAGGAAGAAATTGAGGACGTCCAGATCGGGTCGTTACCCTCATAGATCACCCATCTGGGAACACAATTGACAAAGGAGGAGGAGATCGAGATAGTCCAGGTGTTAAGGCAGAATCTAGACCTTTTCGCTTGGAAACCGTCGGATATGCCGGGTATACTCCCGGGGATCATGTGCCACCATTTATCAATCGATCCTGGGGTCAAACCGGTTTCACAAAGGAAGCGGAAGATGGGAAAAGAGAGGGGACAAGTTGTCACAGAAGAGGTAGGGAAGTTGTTGAAAGTTGGTTTCGTCAGTGAGGTGCAGTACCCAACCTGGTTGTCCAATGTGGTTATGGTGAGAAAGAAGAATGGCAAGTGGAGAATGTGTGTAGACTTCACTGACCTAAATAAAGCATGCCCGAAGGATCCTTACCCCCTCCCTCATATTGATCGATCGATTACGCCTCCGGTTTTGCCTCCTGAGTTTTTTGGATGCGTACTCCGGGTACAATCAAATCCGGATGAACCCGGCGGATGCCTCAAAGACCGCCTTCATGACAGAGCGGAAGAACGTTTATTATAGGGTTATGCCATTTGGCCTGAAGAATGCCGGCGCAACATACCAGAGGCTGATGGACATGGTGTTTGCTCCTCAGATTGGTCGGAACATTGAGGTATACGTAGATGACATGGTGATAAAAAACCACAACAAGCGATCACGTGATGTACATCGTGGAGACCTGCGGCAAGACGGAAGTTCAATACGCTCGAACCGGATAAGTGTACGTTCGGGTTCAAGCCAAGTTCTCGGTTTCATGCTTACAAACCGAGGTATCGAGGCCAACCCGGACAAGTGTCAGGCGATCATCGACATGCGGAGTCCGACCTCTGTACGAGAAGTACGGCAGCTAACTGGTCGTTTGGCCGCGTTGTCTCGTTTCCTATCCTGTGCAGGTGACAAGTCCATCCATTTCTTCTCGGCAATTAAGAAAAGGGCCAAGTTCGAATGGACGGAGGCGTGCGAAGAGGCATTCAACGGATTAAAGCACATCACAAGACCTCCTGGCTAATCGACCCAAAGAAGGTTCACAGTTGATACTATACTTGGCGGTAACGAACGGGGCAATCAGCTCAGTGCTGGTCCAAGACACCGGAGAAGGGGAGCGACCAGTTTATTTTGTAAATAAAGTATTAAAAGGGGCAGAAGTCAGATACTAGAAAATTGAAAGATTAGCACTGGCACTTGTGACGACTGCGCGGAAGCTCAGACATTATTTCCTTGGAAATCCCGTCCAGGTGAAAACCAATTTTCCACTGAAGCAGGTATTCAAGAAGCCAGATTTGGCCGGAAGGATGGTGTCTTGGGCCGTGGAGTCGCTGAGTACGAGATCGGGCCCCTCGTACCAGTATCAAATCCCAATCCCTGGCCGACTTCATGGTGGAGCTTGCTTCCCCGTCGGGAGAGGCCCCTATTCAAAGGTGGATTCTGTCCGTTGATGGTTCGTCTAATCTTAAGGGCAGTGGCGCAGGGGTGGTTCTGGAAGGCCCGGGAGGAATGGTGTTGGAGTATTCTTTGCGCTTTGGGTTTTCAACAAGTAACAATCACGCAGAATACGAGGCTCTGCTGGCTGGTCTGAGGCTGGCCCTGGAGGTCGGAGTAGCACACCTGTTGGTTCGTACCGACTCACAGCTGGTGGCTGGGCAGGTGGACGGATTGTTCCAGACAAAGGACCCTATTTTAGCAAAGTATGTGCAGCAAGCTGTTTCACTAAGTCGGCGGTTTGAGGTCTTTGAGATATGTCACGTAGCCCGAGAAGAAAATACATGTGCTGATCTTCTCTCCGGGTTGGCTAGTTCTAAAGATTCCGGGATAAATAAGTCGGTCATTGTGATACGGTGAACTGACTTTGTAGGAATTTTGTATCCAAATGTGCGGATAGCAAGAGTCGCCACGGACTTTTATTTTTATCCAATTAAGGGAAGGTAAAAGTACAGAAAAAGACCTTCGTTAGATTCTGAGTACGGGAGAATGGTTATGAAAAGGGAAGGTATTAGCACCCCTTTCCATCCGTAGTTATCTACGGGCTCTTAGTTGCTCTAGATCACTTTTTAAAATTGCTTTCTGTGTGTTTGACAAAAAATGTTTTGAAAGAGGCATTTCGCTTTGACTTTGTAATGACTCATGTAGGAGTGTATACAAAGTGTTCGGAAATGTTTTTGTTTTGAAAAGAATTTGAACTTCGAAAAAAGAGTGTGTGGTGTGAAAAGCATTTGGTTTAGAGCAAGCAACTAAAAGACTTATTTACCCACTCAAAATTGGTCGCTTTCGTACTTCTACGTTCCTTTAGAATAGCGCTAGCCATACCATTAGTTAGTAGGTAGCTCCATTCGTTGGATGTAAGCGGACATTCGGGACATCGGTGGTCATAGAAGGCAACTTGTAGGAAGTATCCTAGCACATTCGAAGGACTATCATCATTTTCGTAGGCAACAATCGAGGGTCAAGATCATGTATTCGGAGGCGACATCGTGGGTCTTATGATCTTTGTATCAAGGGACTATGATGATTTGTTTGAAGGCAACGGTGCTAGAATACCTCTACGCTCGAGGGACATGACGTGATACGGTGAACTGATTGTAGGATTTTTGTATCCAAATATGGATAGCAAGAGTCGCCACCGACTTTTATTTTTATCCAATTAAGGGAAGGTAAAAGTACAGAAAAAGACCTTCGTTAGATTCTGAGTTCGGGAGAATGGTTATGAAAAGGGAAGGTATTAGCACCCCTTTCCATCCGTAGTTATCTACGGGCTCTTAGTTGCTCTAGATCACTTTTTAAAATTGCTTTCTGTGTGTTTGACAAAAAATGTTTTGAAAGAGGCATTTCGCTTTGACTTTGTAATGACTCATGTAGGAGTGTATACAAAGTGTTCGGAAATGTTTTTGTTTTGAAAAGAATTTGAACTTCGAAAAAAGAGTGTGTGGTGTGAAAAGCATTTGGTTTAGAGCAAGCAACTAAAAGACTTATTTACCCACTCAAAATTGGTCGCTTTCGTACTTCTACGTTCCTTTAGAATAGCGCTAGCCATACCATTAGTTAGTAGGTAGCTCCATTCGTTGGATGTAAGCGGGACATTCGAAGAGACATCGGGTGGTCATAGAAGGCAACTTGTAGGAAGTATCCTAGCACATTCGAAGGGACTATCATCATTTTTCGTAGGCAACAATCGAGGGTCAAGATCATGTATTCGGAGGCGACATCGTGGGTCTTATGATCTTTGTATCGAAGGGACTATGATGATTTGTTTGGAAGGCAACGGTGCTAGAATACCTCTACGTTCGAGGGACATGACTGTGATACGGTGAACTGACTTTGTAGGATTTTTGTATCCAAATGTGCGGATAGCAAGAGTCGCCACCGACTTTTATTTTTATCCAATTAAGGGAAGGTAAAAGTAACAGAAAAAGACCTTCGTTAGATTCTGAGTACGGGAGAATAGTTATGAAAAGGGAAGGTATTAGCACCCCGTTCCATCCGTAGTTATCTACGGGCTCTTAGTTGCTCTAGATCACTTTTTTAAAATTATGCTTTTTGTGTGTTTGACAAAAATGTTTTGAAAGAGGCATTTCGCTTTGACTTTGTAATGACTCATGTAAGAGTGTATACGAAGTGTTCGGAAATGTTTTGTTTTTGAAAAGAGTTTGAACTTTGACAAAAGAGTGTGTGGTGTGAAAAGCATTTGATTTAGAGCAAGCAACTAAAAGACTTATTTACCCACTCAGAATTGGTCGTTTTGTTGTACTTCTACATTCCTTTAGAATAGCGCTAGCCGTACCATTAGTTAGTAGGTAGCTCCATTCGTTGGATGTAAGCGGGACATTCGAAGGGATGTCGGATGGTCATAGAAGGCAACTTGTAGGAAGTATCCTAGCACATTCGAAGGGACTATCATCATTTTTCGTAGGCAACAATCGAGGGTCAAGATCATGTATTCGTAGGCGACATCGTGGGTTTTATGATCTTTGTATCGAAGGGACTATGATGATTTGTTTGGAAGGCAACGGTGCTAGAATACCTCTACGTTCGAGAGACATGACCATTTGAATTCGTAAGGCAACAAGAGAGAATTACCCTAAGGGGTGCGTGTGTGAAAGAAGTGTGTCAAATTCAGATATTTTATCTTGAAGATTAGTGTGAGCTATGTCCAATTATTATCTTGCCATACACGCCTAGTTACTAGCAATTTATAGGGTGCGGAAAGTAAAATGCGGAATGGTAAATCCTACGCTATTACAAGGCTTTGGGGCAGATACATAATTTAAAATGCGGAAAATAAAATCCTAAATTAAACTATTACATCCCATATACAGTTACATAATTGAAAAATAATATGATAAAATGATGAAGAGAAAATCGTCTGAATCGGATCAACCTGTACAAAAAGAAGAAATCGGGAAATGCAATATGAATAGAACAAGAGAAAAAATGTTAGAAAAATGCAAATTTTAATATGAGAAAATTAATACATGCTGGAAATAAGATAGATAAGCTAAAATAATTTTTTGGGATTTTTTAAATGCAATTTAGTAATTAAAACTAATTAACGATGATTTAAATGCTAAATTATGAATAAAAATAAATATGCATGCAAAAATATGTTTTTTAATTTTATAAATTAAGTAAAGGTTTTCTGAAAATAAATGTAAAAAGAAAATATTTTTTGATAATTTTTTAATGCTGAATTAATTAAAATAACATGCAAATATTAAATAAATAGAAAAATAGAAAGAAAAAAAAATAGGAAAAGTTTGAAGTTTTGAGAAAAGAAAGCAAAACTGGCTCTGGAGTGGATCGAACCCATGACATTAGAGAGCATCTTTGCACAGGAAGCGCCTTAACCACTGGGACAAGTGGCTCTTTGTGTTGGAAAACTGAAAAACAATTGTATATAAATGATGACGCGTCAGGGTTGAGTTGAAAATCAAAGTCAGCATGCGTGGGGCCCAGGTGGAATGCACAGACGAATCAAAACGCGCAGAATTGCCACGCCATCCCTCGCCGGTCCACATAAGGTCAACGACGCCGGAGCCCTAGCTCCGGTCGTCTTCTCCGGCGATCTCAAATCCCGAACCTGCAAAACACGAGCGATAAACAAGAAAGAAGGACCCTGTCCCCCTAAATCGTGTCCTCTGAGTCCAATGGTGATCTCAGTTTCGATTGAAAACACCGTAACTATTGATTCAAGTCGACACCGAAATGCCCTAAACATGGCATCTCACAATTCTAACGTTCAAACTCAGCAGCGATGACCCAGATCGAGTCCTTGACATCTCATGATCATGATAAAAGCATTAGAATCCATGGAAACGAGCAGATAATAAAAATGCAAAATCAAGAAAATATTGAATATGTGTGTATGTATATGCATCGATTCAGCTTGTTTTGATCATTGTTTTTGATGCAAACTTACTCATACTTACCCTTTGAGCACGATTGGATGGCTAAGAGAGGCTGAAAGTGGCTGCCTTTTAAAATTCGAATTTTCAAGAATGTATGGAAATTTTGGCAAAATAAGGACTTGTTCTTGGCTAGGTTTCCCCCCTCAGGTGTATTGCTTGATATTTATAGGAGGTTTTGGAAGAGAAAAAACAAAGAAAAAAGATTGGAAATTGAATGTGCAAATATTTTCCAATAAATAAAATCAATTTTCTTTAAAATCTTGATTTCTTCTTTCCATTTGGCAAGAGTGGTGGGCTTTCTTGGTCATTAAGAAAGATATAAATCCAACTTATTTGAAAAAGAAACTTAATTTTCATATTTTACATAATTTATTTTTGAATTAAATGTTATAAAATTCAAATATAAATCATGAAAATAGAAAATCACCAATGCCAAGCATTTATGGGTCAAAAATCAGGTCATGAACAAGTTTGGATCAAAAGATTATAGGCCCATTTGGAAAATTTTGCATTTTGACCAAAATGTCCTTTTGTGACATTGTCCAAAATTGCCCAACTTCTGAATAGTGTATCTTGCTCAATTTTCCACATTTTTGAGTGTTCTTGGACTTTTTGGAAAGCTCTAAGAGTCCTCTAAACAATGTCTTTGGTCTCATCTCAATTGGAGTTACCATGCTCAATATATCCTCAAAACAAAAGTTGACTTTTGTTGACTTTGAAAAGGACTCAGAATGTCTTGAGCTATACCTCTCAAATGAAGCATTTTTGACATTCTTGTGAAACATGAAGTTGTAGAGAATTGAATTTCCTTCAAAACAAGAGGTGGTGGAAAATTTCTAAGAAAGTATGAGAAAGTTATGATCACCAAAGTTCATTGACTTTTCACCTAGAAACCCTAATTTAGAAAGTTTGACTTTTGAGCAAATCTTGAGTTTTCTTGATGAATCATGATCAACCCTTGATCAAAAGATGAATGTAACTTCAAAATGAGGATGTTGACCAAAAATATGAAGTTTGATGTATGTTGACCACGCTGACTTTTTGTCCAATACAACCGATTTTAAACCATCCGAGCAATTGTCGAGGAAACTTAACTGTGAGGCTTGAAACTTGACATGGAGAATCTTTAAAGCATATGAGGAGGCATGAAGACCATTGAGATGTTGGAAGCCCATCTTGGCTGAGAGATACCAAACCCTAGTTTGGGTTGATTGTCTAAGAGAGAGTTTATCCGATCAACTCGAGGAATCTTCGAGTATAGATGTATGAAATCTCTTGAGTAAATGGAGGGCAAATTTTGGGTATGACATGCCCCTGCTCAATCTTCTTGTACTGGAGGGTTAGATTGACACGCTTGTCTTTCGTGACCGGAGGTAGAAGATGATTGAACACCGAGTACACCGAAAATTTGCACTCATTGGTGGATGACGCGAGAATGGGCTTACGATGCCATTTGGATACTTTGTCAAGGATGAGTCGACGCTAGACTCGAGAATGTTGATAGGAGAATTGACGAGATGGGCTTAAGATGCCATCTAGAAAGATCGATGTTGGGAGTGAGCCGACGCTAGGCTCAGACGCCCCGAAGGAGCATGGAGATGGGCTTAAGATGCCATCCGAGGAGTCATACGTTAGACTTCGTGTTCATTTTGAATGAAGTTATTGGTTTGTATTGATTTTTAACCATATGCAGTTCGAAAGTGAAGCATGTTGATAAGTAGTCGGAGATGGGCTTAAGATGCTATCCAAGGCAATCGAGTCGCACGCTAGACTCAGAAGTTGCTGATAATAGAGATCGTAATAAATCTTCGTGCCGATTACTCCGAGGAGGTTGTAGTTGGCAAATGTGGATAGCTTCCTGTTGTGCATCGGGTGTTAATCCATTGCGTTATCGGAGGATAACCGAGGTGGTCTTTCGGATAGTTTTCCGGGCCGGCTTAATCTCGTCCATCGTTTGAGGACAACCAAGGCGGTCTTTCGGATAGTTTTCCGCGATTCGGGCTTAATCTCGACCTGCTTGCTGGCGATCACACTGCTTTGGAAAAACGAGAGAACTTTGATAGAAAATTTGTTAGTTTTATGCAAAGTATGATGCATGACAAGGTATATGAATGACATATGCATGAATTATGATCGTATGAATGATAGATGTTGTGGTATTCAAAACATATCCATCTTGAAGAAGATGCGGATGCCTGCTTGAGGATTTCGACTCGCTGGGAATCGAGTAGGTGAGATCCCGCTGAAGGAGAAGAAAGATATCCCGGATTCCTCCGATGCACTATCCGACCAAGTCTTGGGCCTAGATATTGTCGAGGAAGGTAGAGATCGAGAAGCCGTTGTCGGAGATCTCATATAGACCCCGTTGAGGAGAATCGGGAGGCGATCCGTTGGGGACCTTGTATGTAGATCCCCGAGGAAATTTAGAGGCGCCACTGGGATTCTCGAGTGTAGACCTCGCGGAGAGCATTTGATAGTTGCCGAGACCGGCGGAAGAGTCGTGAACTCGTTGTAATCTCCGGCCGGGAATGAAGATGTAGGTTCCTCCGATGCACTATCCGACCAAGTCTGGTCCGATACCGCCGGGAAAAAGGAACGGATCGAGAGATACTACCGGGATAAATACTTTGACTAGGAGTGAGGTGTTACCGCTGAGATCGATGTAACATTACTTAGTCGAGTGGAATTGCTGCTCGGATTCCCTTTGCTCGCGGGAAATTGTGTTGTGAGTGACACCTTTGCTGTGGATCATGCTCGGGGGAATGCATTGGTGACTTTCGTCATCTCAATTCTCGGAGCCCGTAGTAAGTACTTTTGTATGTTCACTTTTCGATGTTTGTGATTAGATTCTTATTGTCAAATGCGATAGTCATTCAAAACAACGTTGGACTTATTGCAAATAACAAATGTAAATTGTAAAGAGAAAGAAGCTCGTATTTATTTGCAATGTATGTATGGCCAAGTAGTTTGTACACAAGAAAGGTAAAAGCTATGCGAAACAATCTCGTTAAGTTCGACTATGCTAGTACTCATATTTCAACTATCTCATCTCCTTGTCAAGAGAAAGTGAGTGAATTGATCTCCGCCATTTGAATCTTGAATGCTGATAGTAGTCCGAAGGTGTGATCCGAAGAGACATAGTCGACGCTTAAATCCCTAACTTTTGCCTAGACCGCCTTTTCGGTTTTCACCACCGGATACCTTTTTGCCCAAGCCACCTTTTAGGTATTCGACTTGCCGTGTACATGTTTTGTATATATCCTTAACTTTTCCCGAACCTTTGGTTCGCCAGATGCCCTTATTTTTGCCTAGGTTCATCGACCCAGCGGTCTCTTTATGCGTAGTATTTTTGACTATGTCTGCGCACGGTGTGGGAAGTCTTCACCATCCATGGTGCTAAGTATCATAGTTCACGAAAATACATCCTTGACTACAAACGGTCCCTCATAAGTGGAGTCCATTTGCCCCGGATCACCTTGTGGAAGAATGATGCGCTGACTACTAGATCACCGACTTGGTAGACTTGCTTGACCTTCTTGTTAAATGCTCGATCATTCGCTTCTAATAACTGTCCATGGCGATAGATGCGAGTCGCTTCATCAATCAAATTAATCTGGTCAAGCGAGTCTCGAACCCAATCGCCTTCGCTCTAACTCGCCTCGGAGGACTCGTTGAGGGTATCTAAACCTCGATGGGTAAGACGGCCCATACCGTATACGAGAGAGAAGGAGTTTCCGCTGATGTCCATATCAGAGTGATAACCATGAAGAGCAAATGGTAACATCTCATGCCAATCCTTGTAAGTCACAGTCATCTTCTGTATAATCTTCTTAATGTTTTTGTTGGCGGCTTCCACAGCGCCATTCATCTTAGGCCGATAAGGGGATGAATTGTGATGCTTGATCTTGAACTACGTGCAGAGTTCGGTGATCATCTTATTGTTGAGATTAGAGCCATTATCTGTGATAATCCTTTCAGGAGTGCCATACCGACAGATAAGATTATGTTTGATGAATCGAGCCACAACATTCTTGGTAACAGATGCATACGAGACTTCTTCTACCCACTTGGCGAAATAATCTATTGCCACAAGGATGAAACGATGTCCATTGGAAGCTGTGGGCTTAATTTCTCCAATCATGTCAATGCCCCACATTGCAAAAGGCCAAGGAGAAGTTAAAACATTCGAGGTATCGAGGTACGTGTACTTTATCAAGATAACCGCATTTGTGACAAGATCGAGCATAAGGGTGACAATCTTCCATGGTGGACCAATAGTAACCTGCTCAAAATCTTCTTAGCCGTGGTGTGTCCACCGGAGGGTACCAAATTGCTTCATGTAACTCCTCCATGATACGTCGCTCTTTTCGTCTACACAATGAGTAAGCACAAATCGTGGTTGCGCTTGTATAAGATGTCGCTTCGAGAAAGAATTTGAAGCAAATCTTCTCATGAACTTCTCATCGTTGATGACGCCGGGATATTTCCGAGTCTCAAGATACCTTTTCACGCCATAGTACCAAGGTTTCTCTTCCAGATCAAGCTCATAACAATACGCGGTTCGCCAAACTCTCAATGATGATCCGGGAGCCTCGTTGTCCCATCCGACCTTGAACATAGACGACATAGTAGCCAATGCGTCCGCCAACCGATTCTCTTCTCGTGGATGTGATCAAAGTAATCTCTTCAAGTAGGGATTAAACTCTAACATGCTCTCGACACGGAATGAGATTCGGATGCTTCGTATCCCACTCGCCTTAATCTGATCGATCACTAAAGTCGAGTCTCCATACACTTGTAAGAACTTGATTCTTAAGTCAATAGCACTTTAAGACCCATGATGCACGCTCGATTCGCCATATTGTTAGTGCAACTAAAACATAATCTGGGTGAAAGGCGTGTCCGTCATAGGGATGTAATGATGGCGCCAATGCCACAAGCGCGTTGAGGCTCCATCAAAGACCATAGTCCATCGATCCCGTTCAGTCCTTCGTCTGGCCCGGTTCTTCACAATCAGAATTAGTAGAACATCCTCATCTCGAAATTAACCGCATAGATCGATAGTCATCTACGGCTTGATGAGCCAAATGATCGGCTACTACACTTCCTTTGATCGCTCGAGAAGTGTACCGATGTCGATTCGTCAAGATCATCTCGCCATCTTGCTATTCTTCCGAGAGAGCCGGTTTCTCAAAGATGTATTTTATCGGATCCATCTTGAAATCAACAAGGTAGTGTGAGTCAACATATATCGCCTTAGTCGGCGAGCAGCCCAAGTTAAAGCGCAAAGTTTTCTCGAGTGTGAGTATCTTGTTTCACACGTAAACTTTTGCTAAGGTAGTATATTGCATGCTCTTTCGACTGCACTCGCCATGTTGCCCCAACACACATCCCATCGAGTTCTCTAACACCGCCAAGTACATGATAAGAGGTCTTCTTCGGTGGCATTAGGATAGAGGATTCAGAGGTACCCTTGATTTTGTCAAAGGCGATCCGCAATCGCTGCTCCATTTTACTACTTGATCTTTCTTTAGTAACTTGAAGATTGGCTCACAAGTAGCGCTATGTGCAATGAACTGCAATGTAGTTCAATCGCCCAAGAAACCTCCGACTTCCTTCTGTGGGGAGTCGCATCTCTTGAATAGCTTTAACCTTCGCAGGGTCAACCTCAATACCTCTTCCACTGACTAGAAACCCTAGGAGTTTTCCGGATCTGACTCCAAAGGTGCACTTGTTAGGATTCAGTCTCAATCTGTACTTCTTCAACCTGTCGAATAGTTTCTGCAAATGATCAAGATGTTCTTCTTCAGTCTGTGATCGAGCTATCATGTCGTCGACGTAAACCTCTATCTCGTGATGAATCGTGTCATGAAATAATGTCACCATAGCACGCTGATAAGTGGCACCTGCGTTCTTCAGTCCAAACGGCATAATCTTGTAGCGTAGTGCCCCACCGTAACAAAAGTAGTCTTTTCCATGTCTTCGGAGCCATTTTGATCTGATAACCGAGAAACCATCCATGAAGGAGAAAACCTTATGTCGAGCGGTGTTGTCAACCGTAACGCAATAGAGGAAGTGGAAAATCGCCTTCTGACTCGCTTTGTTCAAATCTCAGAATCAACACACATTCGCATTTTACCATCCTTTTGGGCACAGTACCACGTTAGCAACCCACCGGGATAGGAAGTAACGGCTAGAAACCAGCGCTGAACTCGCTTTCATAACTTCGGCTTTGATTTTCTCCGACATCTCAGACGATGCGATTTAACTGCTTCACCGAGAAAACCTTCTTTTGCTCAAGAATCGTGTACCACGATATCAATGTCCAACCTCGCATGTCTTCGTATGACCAAGCATAAACCTCAATGTAGTCTCGTAGCATCCGAACCAACCTTTCTTTTAACATCGCTCAAGACCCGCCCTATCTTGATCTCTTTTCTGCCTTCGTCAAGACTCCAAATTCACAACCTCAACTTGTTCTTCGTGGTGGTCAGATAACTCGCTTCTTCTTGTCAGCACCGCAAGTTCTCCGGCACTTCACAATCTTCCTCACTTTCGCCTTCGGCTTGGTAGATCGGATTATCAAGTCATATTTAGCACTAGCATAGTCATATTAATTAGATTCGGAGTGATTCTCGCAGTTGTATCACGTGTGTAAGAAACACATAGCTTTTGAAGGGGTGATAAAGTAAAAGAAAGAAACAAACAATTGAATGCAAAAGTCCAACGAATTTATTGAATGAAAATACGCAATCAACAAATAATAACCCTCGCAAACGAGCCATGATGCCCCGGGCAAGGCACTAGGCTTTCAAAGTTTATTGTTCAAAACATAAAGGAATACGAAAAGCAAAACAAAACAAGAGCAATTACTCCCGACTAAAGGAGATTGGTATGACGCCTTCGCCTTCCAATTGCCGAGCCCTTGATCCGAGTGGAAGATCCACTTGCTGATGTCGAAGTCATCGTCGTTGTCTTCTATAGCATGGATTCCACTCTGGCTGATGCGGAAAGGAAGTTGGCCAACACGTTCGCGGCGTATCATCTTCTGACCCTTGATGGTGAAGCCTAAACCAGCCTTGTCGATTGAAGGGAGATCGTGGAGTCTGTCCCCAAATAGCACTACCTCCTTTTTCAACAAAGCATTGAGCATCTTTCACGAGGCCATCCTAGGCGGAGCTTGTGTAATCTCAGAGGATGGAGAGTCACAGTGCATGACTGGTATTGTTTCAAAAGCTTGACAGGAGTCTCAAGAATTCACCCTCCATCTCAAGGTATCGGAATGATCAGAGATGACCGACTATACTCTTCTTCACCACATACCGTAACAACCTTCCCTTCACCGGTATTTCAGCCGATGTAGGTGGAAGTAATGCTTTCCCATGTATCCAAGGGCCCAAGTAGGCAAGAGTAGGTGGACGGATGTCCATGACAAAGAAAGTGGAGTCAAAAGTCCGAAACCGACTTTAACAGCAGAGTGAGCTCTCCAAGCACTGGCGCTTAACCATCAAAAGCTCTCACGATAATGTCATTGGTCTCGTAACCAACCCTTCGACATCAAGCCGATCAAAAGCGCCTTTAGGATATTCAGAGCGTAACCGTGTCCACCAAAACATGAGATAAGGTAGTACCCTTGCATTCAACAGATGCAAGGCTTTGTTGTGTTTCTTTCCATAGAGTCAAATTAGCATCGAGAAGCCTAGGCCGCTGTTGGCACCAAGCTAGCAATACAAACTTCGAATTGATCAAGAAAAGTTCATGAGCATTCTTCGTAAACTTCACCAAGGCATTAGCATGAGCCTCGAGCACAAGAGCAAAGCGAGCATGGAAATCTTGGACGGAGTCTCCCTAACTGCTCCACAACATTGTAATCACTCTTCTTGATGATCTTCGCACTTCCTCCATTTCTCGTCGAGGTGTCCTGAACTTCCTTCTGTACTTCGTCGAGCAGACGGGCCACCGGTTCTTTCCTCTAGTCAGATATTGGTGGAGTAGACGGAATGCGATGGAGTCGCAGTTGTCTTTGGAGGAGAGATCTCGAGAGAATACCCTTCCGCTCGTCACCTTAATGGATCCGTGATGTTGTCGATGTCGTGAATAAGCTCCAACAAAGAAGATCTTCAATGGTCGAGGGTCTTGCTTGATGTGACACCCGATTTAATTCGTAAATTAAATAAATAGAATTTAATTATTTAATTAATTAAAGACTTGAATTAATTATATTTTGGAATTTATGGGATTAATTGAAGAAAAGAAGAGATGGAGGTGTGAGGTGTAATTAGGGTGTGAGGAGTAAATTACACTACACTTACTAATTACCATTTGTTTTATTTTATTGATTAAATAAAGGATTATTATAAGGAATATAAAAGGAAAAGAAAAGAAAATAGGTCTTTTGGAAGAAAAGCTATTATAATGAGAGAGTCGAGAAGAGAAGAGAGGAAGGAAAACCTAGAAGGCCGTAATCTCAAGAACCCACAAGGTGTGGGTGATTTCGATCGATTAATGCTTATTATAGGTTTTGATGTTGATTCTATAGATCATAGCATGTTAGGAAATTGTGTTTGTGAAATTCTAGGTTCCATGAATGTGTCCCTAAGAGTGTCGAGGTGTCGATCGAGTCGAATGTATGAAATATGAGTAAAGTGTCAAGAGATGAAAATAGATGATGGAAATATGTTGTTTGATGATGAATGATGCAAATGATGTAATTTGGTGTTTCCAATGATGGAATTCGTATGGGTAAAATGGATTTAATTGAAAATGGAAGGATGTTGTCAAAAGTGCGTAAAATTACATTTTTACACGGGAACCGGTTCGCCCGGTAAGAACCGGGTTGCCCTTTGAAAATTTATAAACTCTCAAAATACACGGAACCGTTCCTGATGTGACGGAACCGGTTCCCACATTTTTCCAGCAAGGAGATTTTGGGATTTTTCAGAACCGGTTCCTATGTGACGGAACCGGTTCCAACTTAAATTTTGAAAATGCCAAACTTTGAAAATTCATAACTTTCAAACCGTAAGTCCGCTTTTGAGCGCTTTGGACGTTATTTTCTAAATTTAATGCTCTATTTTATGAACTGAAAATATTTTCCAAAACTTGAAATTATTTTGAAAATGAGCCAATTTCGGAGATAAGTGACTTTTGACTGACGCATATTGATGAGTATGCAGTAGAGATCCTGTGGTGATGGATATATTGATACTGAGTGAATGTAAAGCGTGTTATGCTGTTGTTATTTGTGTGCATGATGGTTGGAATATCACGTTTCTTGGGCTTTGATTCGGTTTATGATAATTGGTGTAGTCATGATTGTATTGATATCATGTGTTTGCTGGTGTTGTATATGACTGATGGCTTTTGACCTTAATTGTCGATGTTGTGATGAATTGTTCATGATAGGAGATTGTATCATGTTGTGGGTGATGAGGGTGTATGATGTCTGAGGTGGTCATAACCTGTGTTGATGTAGGCATGATTGGTTGATGTATCATGTTGATTGGTTTGCATGTTTATGCTGATGTTAGATGTATGCATGATTAGTTGATATATCATGTTGATTGTTGAGATTCAGTTATGTTCAATGAATGTATACATAGACTGATTGATGTTGCATGCTAGTGATGTGCGTGCATATGCATTGTTTGGTGAAGTTAATTCCCATTGTGCGGAATTTGACTTGGATTGCCGATAACCGATACCCGAGTGAGGATGGTGGTTAGGATTCGTGTCCGAGTGGTTATGGACGAATCGATGGTACCGCATCCGTTGATGAATGGATCAGTGTTGGGTGACTTGGTCACGAGTCGGTACCGCATGCATTGAGTCTGCATTATATTTGTATGGAATAGTAACATGTTAGGATGTCTTCTAGTGTTACTATTCTCTGATTGATGATTGTTGTGCATGAAGATTATATGGTTGTAATTGTGTATTGAATCTGGAGTTATGTTGAAATGGGTGGATTAATATGCTTGAAATATATTGTTAATTGAGAAGCTTATAATATGCTTTAATTATGAGAAGTCTCACCTTACTTTACCATTTCGCATTAAAGTTAGCGCCTAAAGGGTCGGTGAGGATGGCTCTAGAGCTCATCGCTTAGTCCGCGTCGTTGTCATGCTCGATTAGATTGTAACACTGGGAACGTTAGATGAGGAATTAGACTTGGTCTAATATTTATTTAAAACTTAGCGGAATAATGTTGATTGAATTTATTCCGCTTTGGTTATGGTATCTTTCTCACTGTAAGACATGGTCTTAGCTTGATTGAAATTAATTGGAAATGTTGATCCTCGGTAGCATGGCTATCGCTTGAATGAAGGTTTATTCTATTTATTAATTGTGACATCCCGTGATTACCGTGTTAAACTCTGATTAAAGATGATTTAAATGTTAATTTAATTAATATATTCGGGTTATTTAGATGGGGTGTTACAATAGTGGTATCGAGCATAGTCGGTCGTGGACCAAAGGTCTTAATGTCATTACTCCTTCAGATATGACATGTGTGTGAAACACCGTCATTTGCTTGTTTTTCCTAACTACTTGGTTGCAGGAGTGGTTTAGAAGCCAGTGGTGGAGAAGCTTTACTTCTCCGATATGTTTTGGTGTGAAGAGTTGGATCGATGTGTTATTGGTTATATGAGTGCAAATGTTGGTTAGATCATAGTTCCTAATCGAGGGATTACGAATCGAGAAGTCAAGATGATGGTCGACAAGGTTCTCTTAAGTGGTAACAATTAAGTACTTGTGTTGTTCGTGATCAACGAGAGTGAGGACGATGGTATGGATAATGGTGTCCCGTTAGTGTGAGTTCTAATGTTCCCCGAATAATAGCAACTCGTCGTTAGAGCAAGATGTTGAATTAGCTTGAAATTATCATTCGTTGAATGTTTGAAGTTAAACCAAGGAATTATGAATCGCTTGGTGAGTCGATGCATATTCTTGGCCTAGAAGATATTTGGTAATTAAGAAGGATGACTTTAGAGATGAAGTGGTGTGGTTGAATGTTGCAACACTTCCTGTTGATTGTGGAACCGTCTCGTGAGTTACCTCTGGTGTTCTTGAAAAGATTAATTGTGTCGTTGTCAATGGTTGATATAAAGTATGCAATTGTGTGAATTGGTTATTGATTGTAACTTGACGCAATTAATCATGGTGAATGATGTGTGTTGCGGTATGTTGAAGTTAGGATCTCAAAATTTGTATTCGGAGATGTTTTGGGATTTTTGACTTCACAAGGTGGAAATCGATTACCTATCACAGTGGAATTGATTTCAAGTCGACAACATTGTTTTGAAAACTTGTAAGATTCATAACTTGAGTTTTGATGTCCGATTTGAGTTCCGCTTTGAAGCGCTGGAAAGATAATGTGATGAACTTTGTTTTAAAAATGGTTCCAGACCGAAAGTAATTATTTATCATGTAATGATGTTTGAGGAGAATCGAGTTGTTGTTGATGTCGTTTGGTACAAACTTGCTTCTATGACACCGCAAGATGTCAACTTTGAGTTAAGAAAATTGAGAAGCTATTGGGAGATGCGCAGTGAAATGGATTTGTAAAACCAAGTGCATTGTTTGGGAAGCTCGATTTCCTTAGTCAAGGAGGAAGAAAGTAGCCAAGTGCGTGGTGGATTTTGATAACCGATTTAAGTGGTGATTGGGACTAAATATCTATTTCAAATTGTTGGCGATTTGATGGATCAATTGGTTGAAAGTATGCCTTCAAGAAAGTCGAATTTCGTTAACTTACCGTGGTCGTTAAGGATGAAGATAGTTGGAGGTAAGCTTCTAAACTGTATAGGTATGTTGAATGTTGAGAGGTGAATTCCAACTTCGAAAGGGAGTAGAATTTTGTTAAGTTTTCATGGTGTAGATTACGGTATGAGGATATGAGTTTTCTTTATCATGTTATCTTAAGTGACGGTAATGCGGTAGACCCATCTGAGGCTGACGTAGTGTTGTAGTGGGAAAGTCCAAAAGTTGTATTGGAAGATTTTATGGGCATAACCAGTAACAATCGCAGTTATTAGAGACGAGGTCAAGAATGATATATTCTTAATGAATGAAATGTTGGTATTAGTAAGAATGTGAAAGTATTAGAGATGCAACTTATGTCGATTGAGGATGAATAAGTGACGTTAGCTTCTGAGGAAAAGATAAGTGGTGTTAGAGGAAAATAAATTCGACAGGAAGTGCAATCATGTTTAAGATGTCAAAATATTGACATGTGTTAAGAAAATGTTGGAAGTTCTTTTACCGATCATATGATGAGATGTATTACCGAGATTGCATTTGAAATAAGATTCAGGCTGAACATATATGGATCCTAGATGTTATGAGATTTAAAGGGAGACTAAGAGTTGTGAATGTCGTTAAAGTTCTCCGCATGGATAAGGACTTCAAATGGGGACAAAATGAGTTATGGTGTATTTGGTATGTTAGCGTCTCATGAGGAGGAAAATACTTAACGTTTGTGCGATGCTAAGTGCGGGTGAAGGAGATTATGTAAATTGTTTGACCGATGGTATCTCATCATCGATATCAGATGAGGAATAAGCGTGGAAGAAGTCGTAAACCTTAGAGGAAGATTATTGAACCATGGTGCTTGGGTGACTTCGAGCACGAGTTCTAAAGGAACGCTATTATAGTGTGGTACGGTGGTTTATACTCCATTGTGGCTATCTATTGACAAATTGAGGAACTGATCACCCTTAATCTCTTGTTGATAATAGACGGGATCGTGTTGGATTGAATAGACTCATCTTGCAAGCTTGATGGTGTGTGAGGTGGGTGATGTTCTATTGAGAGGATAGAGTTCGTATGAAACTAAGAGGAAAGGGCTATGAAAAGACTTGGAAATTATTCCTCGTATGAGACTTGAGTGTGTATGAGTTGAAGCCGCAGAGTGGAAGGTTTAGAATGTAAAATGGTGGACAATGGTTTTCTGGTAGATACTGAAGAGAGTCTAAAGATAAATATGAAACTTGTAAAGTCGGTAGTTGATGAGAATCAAATGAAGATAATGACTTAAGGCAATAATCGAGTCACAGAGTAAAGCGTAATGTGATGCACTTTGTTATGCGAGTATGATTTTTGGAAGTCACAAATTAAACGTTAGAAGGTGTGGAGTTTATGAAACTATTAGAAATTTCAGAATAGAATTGTTAGGTGAAGGGTTTTATGTCTTATTGGTGTTACATCCATTCTGATAGATGTATTAATTTGCAACCTCGATCGTTGGAACGTAGCCTTGTAGTACTAGCATTGTGTATAAATGTTGTGGACATTGCGGTTATGTGGAGGTTCTTATAATTGTGTTGCGGTGTAATGAAGTGATAAATCATGTACCCTAGAGTGAAGGGGGTAAGAAGTGAGCTGAGCTGATGTATTCTTAACCCGATAGCAATGGATCGTGTGGGATCCTAGTGGTTGAATGAGAAGGATATTTGTTAGTGATATTGGAAATGATGTCAAACATGACGTGATAGTTGGAAGGAAGGATTTCAAGAGCCGAAGAGGAGGTTGGCAATGCTCCGATCTTCATTTTGCCGAATCCGACTAAGTCTTTCGTTGTGTACTGTGACGCATCATTAATGGGAATAGGTGGTGTATTGATGCAAGATAAGCAGGTTGTGGCTTATGCTTCACGACAATTGAAAGTGCATGAAAGGAGTTATCCGACTCATGATTTAGAGTTGGCAGCTGTTGTATTTGTTTGAAGTTGGGGAGGCATTATTTATATGGTTCTCGAATTGAGGTATTAGTGATCATAAGAGCCTCAAATATCTCTTTGATTAGAAGAGTTGAAATGGTCATGAGTCAAAGAGATCGCATTGGTAAGAGTAGCTTGGGGAGGACCAGCAGATGGAATTGTTACATGGGAACCGGAGAGTCGATGAAGGACTCATATCCCGAATCGTTTGTTTAAGTGGTGTTTTCGAGGACGAAAACTCTTTTAGTGGGGAGAGTTGACACCCGATTTAATTCGAAATTAAATAAATAGGAATTTAATTATTTAATTAATTAAAGACTTGAATTAATTATATTTTTGGAATTTATGGGATTAATTGAAGAAAAGAAGAGATGGAGGTGTGAGGTGTAATTAGGGTGAGGAGTAAATTACACTACACTTACTAATTACCATTTGTTTTATTTTATTGGATTAAATAAAGGATTATTATAAGGAATATAAAAAGGAAAAGAAAAGAAAATAGGTCTTTTGGAAGAAAAGCTATTATAATGAGAGTCGAGAAGAGAAGAGGAAGGAAAACCTAGAAGCCGTAATCTCAAGAACCCACAAGGTAAGGGTGATTTCGATCGATTAATGCTTATTATAGGTTTTGATGTTGATTCTATAGATCATAGCATGTTAGGAAATTGTGTTTGTGAAATTCTAGGTTCCATGAATGTGTCCCTAAGAGTGTCGAGGGTGTCGATCGAATCAATGTGTATGAAATATGAGTAAAGTGTCGAGATGAAAATAGATGATGGAAATATGTTGTTTGATGTGATGAATGATGCAAATGATGTAATTTGGTGTTTCCAATGATGGAATTCATGGGTAAAATGGATTTAATTGAAAATGGAAGGATGTCAAAAGTGCGTAAAATTACATTTTTATCGCGGGAACCGGTTCGCCTGGTAGGAACCGGGTCTTTGAAAATTTATAAAACTCGAAAATACACGGGAACCGTTCCTATGTGACGGAACCGGGTTCCCATACATTTTTCCAAAGAAGGAGATTTTGGGACTTTTCAGAACCTGCCTCGTATGTGACGGAACCGGTTCCAACTTAAATTTTGAAAATGCCAAACTTTGAAAATTCATAACTTTCAAACCGTAAGTCCATTTTGAGCGCTGCTTGGACGTTATTTTCTAAATTTAATGCTCTATTTTATGAACTGAAAATATTTTCCAAAACTTGAAATTATTTTGAAAATGAGCCAATTTCGGAGATAAGTGACTTTTGACTGACGCATATTGATGAGTATGCAGTAGAGATCCTGTGGTGATGGATATATTGATACTGAGTGAATGTAAAGCGTGTTATGTTTGTTATTTGTGTGCATGATGGTTGGAATATCACGCTTCTTGGGCTTTGATTCGGTTTATGATAATTGGTGTAGTCATGATTGTATTGATATCATGTGTTTGCGGTGTTGTATATGACCGATGGCTTTTGACCTTAATTGTCGATGTTGTGATGAATTGTTCATGATAGGAGATTGTATCATGTTGTGGGTGATGAGGGTGTATGATGTCTGAGGTGGTCATAACCTGTGTTGATGTAGGCATGATTGGTTGATGTATCATGTTGATTGGTTTGCATGTTTATGCTGATGTTAGATGTATGCATGATTAGTTGATATATCATGTTGATTGTTGAGATTCGCTTATGTTCAATGAATGTATACATAGATCGATTGATGTTGCATGCTAGTGATGTGCGCATATGCATTGTTTGGTGAAGTTAATTCCCATTGTGCGGAATTTGACTTGGATTGCCGATAACCGATACCCGAGTGAGGATGGGTGGTTAGGCCGATTCGTCCCAGTGGTTATGGACGAATCGATGGTACTGTATCCGGTTGATGAATGGATCGTTGTGGGTGACTTGGTCACGAGTCGGTACCGCATGCATTGAGTCTGCATTATATTTGTATGGAATAGTAACATGTTAGGATGTCTTCTAGTGTTACTATTCTCTGATTGATGATTGTTGTGCATGAAGATTATATGGTTGTAATTGTGTATTGAATCTGGAGTTATGTTGAAATGGGTGGATTAATATGCTTGAAATATATTGTTAATTGAGAAGCTTATAATATGCTTTAATTATGAGAAGTCTCACCCTTACTTTACCATTTCAGATTAAAGTTAGCAGCTAAAGGGTCGGTGAGGATGGCTCTAGAGCTCATCGTTTAGTCCGCGTGTCAGTGTCATGCTCTGATTAGATTGTAACACTAGGGAACGTTAGATGAGGAATTAGACTTGGTCTAATATTTATTTAAAACTTAGCGGGAATAATGTTGATTGAATTTATTCCGTTTTGGTTATGGTATCTTTCTGCTGTGTAAGACATGGTCTTAGCTTGATTGAAATTAATTGGAAATGTTGATCCTCAAGTAGCATGGCTACTGCTTGAATGAAGGTTTATTCTATTTATTAATTGTGACATCCCGTGATTACCGTGTTAAACTCTGATTAAAGATGATTTAAATGTTAATTTAATTAATATATTCGGGTTATTTAGATGGGGTGTTACACTTGACGCCATGATAGTAAACATCAGCTCCATAGTTCCAAGGGATAGCCTTGTCAGAGGAATATGGCACTGGTCTTGGAGAAGTGATAATGAGAGGTGCCACTCTAGGCACAGGATCAGCAGAGGAAATCCTTATTGTGTTAACATCAAGATAGTCTTCGAAATCGTCACCCCATCCCGCCTTAACATCTTCAATAGGAATCTTGTAGCTCTCAGAACAAGTACTTCACCATGTAATCATACTTTCCACTTGGCTGCCCCAAGGTATCCCACACGATGGCACCGCTTCGCTCGCATTGTCGATCTTCAACTTAGACATTTCTTCACACGACCGCATGTGGTTTTAAATAGTATCTCACTTATCCATCATGCACCGAACACGCCTTCTCAACCAAGCACAACCATCGCGGATGGGCACCAACGACAATTCTTCGGGCATCCCGGATTGACACCGCTTGCAACAAATTCTTCTTAATACCATCGAGGAATGGTCAAGTCATCTATGTTGAAGACATAAGTATCATCCCCAACAAAGATTGGAACTCTTGTCATGGTTAGGCATAGGAGCGTTGATCACATTCGAGTCTCAACAGAGGGTCAAACTCAATCGCTTAGCTTCAATCATATCTTGAATCTTGTTCTTCGTGAGCCCAACAATTGTCGTCGCCTCGGCTATTGGAATGGTAAGCACACTTAGCATTTGGATTGTATCCGGAGAGGAAGTGTTGACATTCCGAGGAGGATCCCTTAAGGTAATCACCGCTCAACATGTGTTGCAAGGCTTGCAACAAAGGCATGTTGATCTTCAGAACTGCCTTCGCTGGCTGCTCGTTACGCTACCGTCTCACCGAGGTCAGGCCGATGTAGGATCGAGATCACAACCGCCTCACAGATTGAGCACGGTCGGTCTTGGCTCGGCTTTTTGACCATACACAGATTGGCTTCTTTCTTACCACCAAAAGATTTCTTCGCAAAGATTTGAAGATGACTCTACCGAATCTTCCCACTCTTGATACCGCCTTCAATGCACTCGTGTCAATATCACCGTGAACCGATGAAGAATTTCCAATCGATGATTGAAGAATGGGCCCGCTGTTGTTCCCATAAACATATCAACCAACTCCCTATGGACAAGGGTGGTTGAACTCACCGCTAGATCTCTATTTCGAGCATACCCTTGAACTTCTCGTCACGACCCATAGACATGCTTTATAGTTGCACGCGAGTGGGTGTCAATTCAAAGATTGTACTCATACCGTCAGAAAGCATCACCAAATCACCCAAGTACGGATACGGTCATTCTCTAGTCGATAATACCATTCCAACTGGTTCCGGACAAACTCTCTTGAAAATAGTGCATCCACAACTTTCTCACATCGTGGGATTGACTTTCGAACATAAGACTTCAAATGCAGCTTAGGGCAAGACATGCCATCATATTTGGCAAAAGTAGGAACTTTGAACTGGGAGGAATCACAACACTGTGGACAAGACTTAGATCATCAAAATTCAGCCGGACATCTTCAGTTTTCCACAAGATTCGATACCTTCAAGTTGTTTGTACTTGTCATCTTCATCAGAGTATCGCTATAATCGAGAGGTCCTCTCCTTCTTCTTTGGCTCACCTGTCACCATCATCACCCTTGGTACTCCCTCGGTACGGTTACTTCCTCGAGAGCTCGATCCGACCGACCACTTTTGGACCCCTTGTAGCGCCTACCCATGTTGAGGAGACCAACAACCTTCTTCTTCTTGATGAGCTTCTTCAAATCTTCTTGGCCTTGGACCAAGTTGGTGAACATCTCAAAAACGAGCATTCGAGCTTGGAGATCTTTGATAGTCTGCTCAAGAGCCATTTCGCTAAAATAAATAGCGAGCAAATGAGAAAACCAATCTCCAATGTACCGTGATGCAATGTTATGCTATGCTATGCAATGTTTATGCGAATGCAATGCAATGTTTTCAAGGACCTTAGAGATTTAAATTTGTTAAACAAGCAATGAACAAACATTTATTAGTACTTTTTTATTATTCTTTTTCTTTTAAGTACAAGAGATAATTCAAACAATAAAAGAAAACATAAACATCCTAAAGCTCTAAGTCTCCCATATGCTTCCTCTTGATGCCGATGTAGGTATTGATGCTTCGCTCCTCATGAAGTAGCTTTGTCAACTCTAACACTTTCTTCTCGCTTGCATAGCATTGAGCTTCAAAGGTATCCCTTTCTTCTTAAGTCAATCCAGATCTCTTCAAGTCTTCAAAATCGAGGCATGTCGGATGGAGAACAAGATAGTACGTCACCTATAGCAACAGGTTCCATAATTACTGGTAGAACAGGCGTGAATGGCATCATTTGAGGTAAGGTTCCCAAGGAATGTAGTTCGGGTGCCCCAAAGTCTTGGTATCAGTCTTCTTTACCATGCCCCAAGCATGTATAAACCTTCGCTTGCACTCGAGATCGTGATTGTAGTCGAACACAACATCTTGGAGAAGCATATCATGAGGACCATCTCTTCGGGCAAAATCAAACTGACGTAAAGCTAGAGAAGGGTTGTAAGTAATACCTCCCCTTATACCAAGTAGCGGTACATTAGGGAATTCTCCACAACGCTCAATGAAGGTGAAGTCCTTTTGAGGGAAAAGACTCCAACGGATATCTGAATGGGAGAGTGACATTAGCCTTTGAGACCATCTCAACCTTTGTTCATTCTTCAAAACTGATTGAGGAAGGTGCGAAATAAACCACCTTGAAAGTAACGGTATGCAACACATGAGAGTTCCTTGTCTTTTGATAGTACGAGTGTGGAGAGAATGCAGGATGTCTCCAAGTAAAGTAGGCACTGGATTGCGGGTAAGGAACAATTTGATGGCATTGATATCTATGAATTGATCCGAGTTAGGAAATAGAACCAAACCATAAATTAATAAGGCCACAATATTTTCAAATGCATGGAAACTCATAACTTTGAGGAATTCTCGGCTTAATTAGGAACTTGGAAAGTAAACCCTTAACTCCACTTCTAGTTTCCCAATTGGCTTCAATATCCGAGCGCTTAAGTGTAAGGCGGATGCGATGTCTTCGAACTTAGGAACCTTTTCCAAACCGTGAATGGCATTTGGTCAAGAATAGGTATCCCAAGTAGCTTAGAGAACTCTTCCAAGGTAGGAACCAACCGATAACTGGAAATGTAAAGCAATGGTGTTTCGATCAAAGAACCGAATAGACATGCATCATATCTTCTTCAAACCGAGATAACCAAATCAAGTAGATAACCATGTCTTTGATGAACCGAGCATGGTCGTGAATTTCAAACCAACTCTTGAGTTGAGAAGGATACCCAAGAAGTTGATTCGGATAGTCTTCCTAGAAGCCATAATCCCTACAAAACAGAGCAAAGATAAACCTAGGTCCTTGAAATAGTTAGAAATGATATGCAATGCGAATGATGTCATGATGTCATGTTTAGCACACACAAACAATTCACACAATGAGCCTAGGGTTAAGGCTTGCATGAGGTATAGGTGATTACCCTACCAAAAGTTTGAGTTGGTTCATCCTGTCCTATAATAGTAACCGGTTCTAGGAATCTCACATCATCGATCTTTCTCGTAGGCGCTTATTTCAATACGACGCCAAGTGGTCGATCGAAATGTCCCAAAAGTCGATCTCAATGAGCGTAGCATCGAGTATCAACCAACCTCGGTCTACACCAAAGCCGCCATCTCACTACCTTCTAATGGCCAAGATGGGTCAATTAAGGTTCTAAAAGTTTAGTTAGCTGATGACACCACGCAGAAGCCAAATACTATCTTCAACTTGGGAATGAAGAGTATCGGACAACCAAAGTGTCACGCTAACGTAGCCATCATGTTGACCGCTTAGTTATACGCCTAGCGGTCGCGATGATCTAATGCTACTTACCTAAAAGGAAACTCGATCCGGTGTAGATCCCCACAAATATAATACGCAAGCAACCCTTAAAGATAAAGCATACAAGTCAAACAAAAGCAGAAATGATCTAGAAATCCTAAGTCAATTCTCTTTAGGGTTCTCCCAACAGAGTTGCCAGCCCGTGATACGGTGAACTCGACTTTGTAGGATTTTGTATCCAAATGTGCGGATAGCAAGAGTCGCCACCGACTTTTATTTTTATCCAATTAAGGAAGGTAAAAGTAAGTAAAAGACCTTCGTTAGATTCTCGAGTACGGAGAATAGTTATGAAAAGGAAGGTATTAGCACTTTCCATCCGTAGTTATCTACGCTCTTAGTTGCTCTAGATCACTTTTTTAAAATTATGCTTTTTGTGTGTTTGACAAAAATGTTTTGAAAGAGGCATTTCGCTTTGACTTTGTAATGACTCATGTAAGAGTGTATACGAAGTGTTCGGAAATGTTTTGTTTTGAAAAGAGTTTGAACTTTGACAAAAGAGTGTGTGGTGTGAAAAGCATTTGATTTAGAGCAAGCAACTAAAAGACTTATTTACCCACTCGAATTGGTCGCTTTGTTGTACTTCTACATTCCTTTAGAATAGCGCTAGCCGCACCATTAGTTAGTAGGTAGCTCCATTCGCTGGATGTAAGCGGACATTCGAAGGGACGCCGATGGTCATGAAGGCAACTTGTAGGAAGTATCCTAGCACATTCAAGGACTATCATCATTTTCGAGGCAACAATCGAGGGTCAAGATCATGTATTCGAGGCGACATCATGGGTCTTATGATCTTTGTATCAAGGGACTATGATGATTTGTTTGAAGGCAACGGTGCTAGAATACCTCTACGTTCGAGGGACATGACCATTTGAATTCGTAAGGCAACAAGAGAGAATTACCCTAAGGGGTGCGTGTGTGAAAGAAGTGTGTCAAATTCAGATATTTTATCTTGAAGATTAGTGTGAGCTATGTCCAATTATTATCTTGCCATACACGCCTAGTTACTAGCAATTTATAGGGTGCGGAAAGTAAAATGCGGAATGGTAAATCCTACGCTATTACAAGGCTTTGGGGCAGATACATAATTTAAAATGCGGAAAATAAAATCCTAAATTAAACTATTAATTCCCATATACAGTTACATAATTGAAAAATAATATGATAAAATGATGAAGAGAAAATCGTCTGAATCGGATCAACTCGCAAAAAAGAAGAAATCTGAAATGCAATATGAATCGAACAAGAGAAAATGTTAGAAAATGCAAATTTTAATATGAGAAAATTAATACATCGGAAATAAGATAAATAAGCTAAAATAATTTTTGGGATTTTTAAATGCAATTTAGTAATTAAAACTAATTAACGATGATTTAAATGCTAAATTATGAATAAAAATAAATATGCATGCAAAAATATGTTTTTAATTTTATAAATTAAAAAGGTTTTCTGAAAATAAATGTAAAAAGAAAATATTTTTGATAATTTTTAATGCTGAATTAATTAAAATAACATGCAAATATTAAATAAATAGAAAATAGAAAGAAAAAATAGGAAAAGTTTGAAGTTTTGAGAAAGAAAGCAAACCGGCTCCGAGGATCGAACCCATGACATTAGAGAGCATCTTGCACAGCGCTTTAACCATCGGGACAAGTGGCTCGTGTTGGAAAACCGAAAACAATTGTATATAAATGATGACGCGTTTGAGTTGAAAATCAAAGTCGCGATGCGTGGGCCTGTGTGAATGCACGACGAATCAAAACGCCAGAATGCCACGCCATCCCTCGCCGGTCCATAATCAACGACGCCGAGCCCTAGCTCCGGCCGCCTTCTCCGATCTCAACCCGAACCCGCAAAACACGAGCGATAAACAAGAAAGAAGGACCTTGTCCCCCAATCGGGTCCTTGAGTCCAATGGTCTCGCCGATTGAAAACACCGTAACTATTGATTCAAGTCGACAACAAATGCCCTAAACATGGCATCTCACAATTTAACGCTCAAACTCAAGAACATGACCCGATCGAGTCCTTGACATCTCATGATCATGATAAAAGCATTAGAATCCATGGAAACGAGCAGATAATAAAAATGCAAAATCAAGAAAATATTGAATATGTGTGTATGTATATGCATCGATTCAGCTTGTTTTGATCATTGTTTTGATGCAAACTTACTCATACTTACCCTTCGAGCACGATCGATGGCTAAGAGATTGAAAGTGGTCGCTTTTAAAATTCGAATTTTCAAGAATGTATGGAAATTTTGGCAAAATAAGGACTTGTTCTTTGGCTAGGGTTTCGTCCTATGGCTCGTCTGGCTTGTGTGTATTGCTTGATATTTATAGGAGGTTTTGGAAGAGAAAAAACAAAGAAAAAAGATTGGAAATTGAATGTGCAAATATTTTCCAATAAATAAAATCAATTTTCTTTAAAATCTTGATTTCTTCTTTCCATATGCAAGCTATCACGATTTGGCAAGAGTGGTGGGCTTTCTTGGTCATTAAGAAAGATATAAATCCAACTTATTTGAAAAAGAAACTTAATTTTCATATTTTACATAATTTATTTTTGATTTAAATGTTATAAAATTCAAATATAAATCATGAAAATAGAAAATCACCAATGCCAAGCATTTATGGGTCAAAAATCAGGTCATGAACAAGTTTGGATCAAAAGATTATAGGCCCATTTGGAAAATTTTGCATTTTGACCAAAATGTCCTTTTGTGCAATTGTCCAAAATTGCCCAACTTCTGAATAGTGTATCTTGCTCAATTTTCCACATTTTTGAGTGTTCTTGGACTTTTTGGAAAGCTCTAAGAGTCCTCTAAACAATGTCTTTGGTCTCATCTCAATTGGAGTTACCATGCTCAATATATCCTCAAAACAAAAAGTTGACTTTTTGTTGACTTTGAAAAGGACCTGTAATGTCTTGAGCTATACCTCTCAAATGAAGCATTTTTTGGACATTCTTGTGAGACATGAAGTTGTAGAGAATTGAATTTCCTTCAAAACAAGAGGTGGTGGAAAAATTTCTGAGAAAGTATGAGAAAGTTATGATCACCAAATTTCATTGACTTTTCACCTAGAAACCCTAATTTAGAAAGTTTGACTTTTGAGCAAATCTTGAGTTTTCTTGATGAATCATGATCAACCCTTGATCAAATGATGAATTTAACTTCAAAATGAGGATGTTGACCAAAAAATATGAAGTTTGACTGTATGTTGACCACAGTTGACTTTTTGTCCAATACAACTGATTTTCAACCATCTAAGCAATTGTGTGAGGAAACTTGACTTGTGAGGCTTGAAACTTGACATGGAGAATCTTTAAAGCATATGAGGAGGCATGAAGACCATTGGAGATGTTGGAAGCCCATCTTGGCCTGAGAGATACCAAACCCTAGTTTGGGTTGATTGTCTAAGAGAGAGTTTATCTGATCAACTCTTGAGGAATCCTTGAGTATAGATGTATGAAATCTCTTGAGTAAATGGAGGGCAAATTTTGGGGTATGACAGCTGCCCCTGTTCAATCTTCTTGTACTGGAGGGTTAGATTAAACTATTACATCCCGTATACAAATACATTATTGAAAAATAAAATGAAAACGGAAGGATCGTCTGAATCGGATTAACCTGTGAAACGAACGAGAAGTCGGAAAATATGGTAAAATCGAAATAAGAGAAAATGTTTAGAAAAAATGAAAATTTTTAATTGGAAAAAATATGACATGCTGGAAACAATGTAAATATGCTAAAATAATTTTTTGGGATTTTTTAGATGCAATTTAATAATTAAAAATGAATTAAAAGTGATTTAAATGCAAAATTATAAATAAAAATAAATATGCATGCAAAAATATGTTTTTTAATTTATTAAATTAAATAAAGATTTTTAGAAAATAAATGCAAAAGGAAAATTATTTTTGACAATTTTTTAATGCATAAATAAAATGTGGAAATTAATTAAAATATAATGCAAAATGTTAGAATATAAAAAATATGAAGAAAACTGAGTTTGGAAAAGAAAATAGCAAAACTGATCCCTGGCTGGTTCGAACCCGTGACCCTTGAGGGCATCCGAAACAAGAGAGCCTTTACCGCTACGCCATGTGTGCATTCGTGTTTGAAACGGAGTGAGGGCTTTCACACGTCGTCCTTGATTGCTTGCCTCCGCCCAAGAACTTCATCGTTTATTTGAATTCGGCATTTTGCCGGCCTCGAGCGACGCTATGACCCCTGCAAATTCCAAAAAGCCAACACAAGCAATATAAATGAAATCTAAATGCATGGTCCGATTCAAATTCCATTCAACACGATGGTGGTGTCCTTTTGTCCAATTTGTCCTATTTCGTGAATCCCTAATTCGAACCGAAAACCCTAAACATGGCAAATCTCGATTCAAGCCATAAAAATGCAATTCGATTGTCCAGATAGCTTGCAAACTTCAAACTAAACACGAATCAAACATCAAAACGTGTTAAAAATGCATGATAAACAGAATTCGATTTTGGAAAATATAAGAACAAACCAAATTCGGATTTCGTGATTCTTGATGCTTTTTGACAATGTAAGGGCCTGGAATCACTCCTGGGGTATACAGGAACGTGTTTGGATCCTCAAAATCAATTGAAACGAGCTGGAACAAGGGTTGCTAGTAGCTTGAAGAACACGGTTTTTTGGCTCTAGGTTAGGGTTTCTTGAGGCAATTTTTTCATTCTCTTTTGATTGGTATGCATCAGGTATAAGTACTGGATGGATTTGGGATCATTATTGGCAAGAATCAATCACCATTCAATGAAAATCAAATTTGATTTTTTGTATAAAATCAAATTTTCAAAACTTGATCAATTCCAATCCAATCTTGCCATTTTTGTCAAATTTCAAAATTTGCTGGACTTTGGTGAGTTTCTTGAATCTCAAGGAAGGAATAAAATCAATCTTTCAATTAATTTTGATTTTATAATTTATTTTAAAATTTAATTTGTATTTAAATGAATAAATTCAAAATTAAATAGAAAAATAAATCAAAAATTCATGGAATTGGGCTTGATATTCCTAATTGTATAAGGAATAAGTTTGGATGAAGAAAAGCAAGCCCATTTGCAAAAATTTGATTTTTAGAAGTATCTCTCAGTGCATTCTTTCAAAATTGCCCAACTTGTGAATGGTGTATCTTGCTCAATTTTTCACATTTTTAGTGTTCTTGGACTTTTGAAATCTCTAAGAGTCCTCTAACCCACCTTTTGGTCTCATCTCAATTGAGTTACCATTCTCAATATATCTTCAAAGCAAAAGTTGATTTTTGTTGACTTTGAAAATGACTCAGAATGTTTTGAGCTATACCTCTCAAATGAAGCATTTTTGGACATTCTTGTGAGACATGAAGTTGTAGAGAATTGAATTTCCTTCAAAACAAGAGGTGGTGGAAAAATTTCGAGAAAGTATGAGAAAGTTATGATCATCAAAGTTCATTGACTTTTCACCTAGAAACCCTAATTTAGAAAGTTTGACTTTTGAGCAAATCTTGAGTTTTCTTGATGAATCATGATCAACCCTTGATCAAATGATGAATGTAACTTCAAAATGAGGATGTTGACCCAAAATTATGAAGTTTGACTGTATGTTGACCACTGTTGACTTTTTGTCCAATACAATTGATTTTCAACCATCTGAGCAATTGTCTGAGGAAACTTGACTTGTGAGGCTTGAAACTTGACATGGAGAATCTTTGAAGCATATGAGGAGGCATGAAGACCATTGGAGATGTTGGAAGTCCATCTTACCCTAAGAGATACCAAACCCTAGTTTGGGTTGATTGTCTAGGAGAGAGTTTGTCTGATCAACTCTTGAGGAACCCTTGAGTACAGATGTATGAAATCTCTTGAGTAGATGGAGGGCAAATTTTGGGGTATGACAGTCATACGAGAGGTACTTCCTGTGCCTAGCATTGAGAAGGAAGAGTCCCTGGTTATTCATGAAGAGGATGACGGGTGGATGAGTCTGATCATTCGCTATCTACAGCAAGACACGCTGCCCGCGGACAGTGAGAAGGCCAAACGAATCAAGAAAATCTCATCCAGGTTCGTAGTGGAATTTGGGAAATTGTATCGGGTGGGGCGTGCAGCCCCGATGCTACGTTGTGTGGCGGAGAAGGATGTACCAATAGTGGTGAAAGAGGTTCATGAGGGGGTCTGTGGAAATCATGGAGGAGGAAGAGCTCTGGCCAGTCGGATCTTAACGGTCGGGTATTACTGGCCTACTCTAACAAAGGATTGTATAGAATACGTTGCACAGTGCTCAAAGTGTCAAATATTCGCTCCAATCATTCACACTCCGTCCGAGTTCCTGCACGCCGTTTTGGCCCCGTGGCCTTTTATCGCTGGGGCCGACATCTTAGGGTCGCTCCCAAGGGCCCCGGACAAAGTTCCCGATCAGCTGTGGACTATTGTACTAAATGGGTGGAGGCAGAGGCAGTATCTCGGATCTCGGCGGATCGAGTTCGGCGCTTTTATTGAGGAGTATCGCTGCGGTTTGGGTTACCTCGAGTCATTGTCTCGCATAACGGAGCACACCGCAAGTGCCTCGGTGGTAGAGTTCGCAAGGAGCTCGGAATTCAAAACAAATTTATATCTGTGGAGCACCCGCAGGCAAATGGACAGGCCGAGTCGGCTAACAAGGTAATTTTAAATGCTATAAAAAAGAAGTTGGATTCCGCCAAGGGACTGTGGGCACAATATTTGCATGAAGTATTATGGCATACCACACCACGCTCATTCCACGACTCAAGAGACTCCTTCAGATGGTTTTGGAGCCGATGCCATGATACCGTGGAGGTTGTTTTGCCCTCTTGGCGACGGGAGAACTTTGAAGAAGAGTCCAACAAGCAGGTTTTGAATGAGGAGGCAGATCTTTTGGATGAGATAAGGGACACGACCCATATCAGGGAAATAGCGGCAAAGCAAAGAATGACCAGACGTTTCAACTTGCGGGTGAAGCAACGTGGCTTTAAGGTCGGAGATTTAGTACTTAAAAAAGTGACTGATCCTACGAAGAAGGGTAAGCTAGATCCCAATTGGGAGGGACCGTTCAGGGTCTCGGAGGAGTTACAACACAGAGCCTACAAGCTGGAAACACTGGTCGGATCTGAGTTGCCGAGGACCTAGAACATTGCCAATCTTAAGTTTTATTTTAGTTAAACATTTTAATGTAAGAATAAACGGTGCACTCTTTTCCCTAGGCAAGGGCCAGGGTTTTTAATGAGGCACCTATGAAATGAAATTGTATTGCAGCATCTAATCCTTAAAAAGGAAAATGGCGGGAATCATTAGGTACGATCACGAGCTCGGTCTCGATCGCCTCTCGCCACGGTAAAGCCTCTTCCGAAAAGGCTGCTCCTACGGAACAACCTTCGTGTCACCCTTTGGGCTCAATCCGTCTCGGATCACCCTTATAAAGGCTCAACCTTAGGTACGCATCACTGAGCTCGGTCTCGGATCGCCTCTCGTCACTAAAACCCTCTTCCGAAAAGGCTCTGCTCACGCTGAACAACCTTCGTGTCACCCTCGGTTGGGCTCGAACCGCCTCGGATCACCCCTATGAGGCTCGATCCTTAGGTACGCATCGCCGAGCTCGGATCGGATCGCCTCACCACGAAAACCCTCTTCCGAAAGGCTCGTTCACGCTGAACAACCTTCGTGTCACCCTCGGTTGGGCTCTAAACCGCCTCTGATCACCCCTATAGGCTCAACCTTAGGTACGCATCACTGAGCTCGGTCTCGGATCGCCTCTCACCACGGTAAAACCCTCTTCCGAAAGGCTCCCACGCTGAACAACCTTCAGTCACCCTACGGGCTCAACTGCCTCGGATCACCCCTATAGAGGCTCGAACCTTCGTGTCACCTGCTAGGCTCGAATCCGCCTCGGATCACCTCTATAGAGGCTCTGAACCTTAAAGGCTCTGTTCCTACGCGGAACAACCTTCAAAGCATATAGGGCGAACAATCCCAGTAAACCAAAGTTACCTGGAGGAGTACGTCAGAGTTGCGAACAGTTGTTATGTGGTTATCTCAAACCATCAGGGTTGCTCGCCGCACCCTATGGCTCGGGGGGCTAGTAGCACTACATAAAAGTTCACAACTATACGCGTAATAAGCATTCAGTGGAGCATTGAAGTCGATATGTTTGCAAAAACACAGCATTGAAGTCGATATGTTTGCAAAAACACAGCATGGAAGTCGATATGTTATCAAAAACATCAACAACAAAAAAACAATTGAAATAGTCTTACAGGCTAATATTCGAGTACAAAATGCATCCACCAAAAGGGATGACTAACTACAGAAATGTTAAAACATAAACAGAAAAAGAGATAACTAGAAAGAACATTTAGGGGTTGGGGTTGGTATCCACATTAGTGTTTCCTTCGCCATCGTGGCCTCGTCATCTTCGCTCACCTCCACCACTTCCCATCCACGATGGTCTTGAAGAAGTCAACTTCGAGATATCTATATCGGGATGACAGCGACCGAGCCTTGGCTCGATCAAGGCCAAATCCCCAGCATCCAAAGACGTCCATTTGGGACTTCTTCAAAACATCTTTCACGGCGACTTCTCGATTCTTGAAACTTGATTGACATCTTGAGGCCGAGGTTTGACCGAGTAAGTTCGCCTTCCAGCCTTTATCCGTTGTTAGCTTCCGAATTCTTGTTTTCAAGATCGATGATGTTATCGGCAGCTTCCAAGAGTTTGTTCTTGAGCACGTTGTTGGCATCAAAGAGGAACCGCCGCTGTCACTAGCCTCTTGACTTCGACTCACTCGGTCTTTTCTTCTCCATGTTATCACCCGATTCGAAGACTCGGTAAGTACAAGACACCTCATCGCACGAACTCACTGTTTGGTGATCTGCGTGAACCAAGGTTTGTCGGCTTGTTCACGCTTGGTGGGCGAGATGATCATACAAAACTTAAGGCCATCAAAGTCGCAGCCCAATCGATTCTCTGGAAGCTCACCGAACTATCACCGCCTCTTTTAGCAAATTGAAATAGCCCAATCCGAGTTGTTCTCATTTCCATGACAGTCTTGCCTTCTTGGATAGGCTCGGGCGGTTCGGCTCGCAGTATGACGGGGAAGCGGTAATGACAACAGCCTCTAGAGCATTATCTCGGATTGAGACGTTTTCTTCTTCTTTGGAACACGTACTTCCACCGGACATTAGACTTGGTCCGGAGGGCCGCCATCAACCTTCCGAGCAGCATGAGCATGCTATTTCTTCGCTCCTTCACGGACATATCATTTTGTCGGAGAAAATAAAACAAAAGAAAGAGATTTAGCATACAAGTGGAAGACGGAATAAAGTTAGTGGAAAAGTCTTACCTAGGAAGTCGGGACTCCAAGACAAGACAAGTAATTCCTTAACCTGATCGCCAAGGAGTCCAAGATTTAAGGAAAGGGTCTCGAAGCACTCGCTATCATAATCAAGTCGGAGATGGGAAGTGGGTCGAAGTCTAGTATAAAGGAATTTATGATGCCCATCAGCACCATAAATAACTTGAGGGCACCGAGACCCACATCTTATTCGGATAAAATGTTCTTTGTAGCCTTTAAAGTTGGAGGTGTAGGCTTGGAGGAAGCTTCTTTTTGGGATGCCGCTGATGGCAACCCGCCTGTGTTCAGGCTTTTATCTCGAAAAAGGAGAAGAATAGACCGATGGTGGGGGCTATTGATAAGGTTCGCCAGATTACTTCAAATGCTCGGATAAAACCCTAGCTGTTTGGTCGGAGTTGGGAGGGTGCAACGTTAATGGTTCGGAGAATGTCGCCAAGTCGGAGAGGGGAAATTGAGTGCCAACCCTCGATGACTCCAATGTAAAAGTAAAACCATTCAGAGTCAACTCCCTTGGGGCGGATCATGCAAACACTCTCCCCGGACTCACAAAACTCTAGAATCACGTCATCCTCGCTTCGAGGCGAGACATTCCGCAGAGAGCTAGAGTAGCGATTTCGACATCCCGTGATCGCTTTGTTTAAAACCTATGCCCCTTTGATTAGTCGGTTGGTTTCCATTATCACCCACCGAACTCGAAGAGTCGTCGAATCACTATCAAAAGTAAAACTTCAAAACCTCGTCAGTAACCCTCTTTAGGTTACCCTCCGAGCATCACTCATCTCACGATGCATTCCTCAAACAAAGTTTTATGCTCCTCATTTCCTAAGTGAATTTTGCACCAAAATCATCGCATTCCCTAATAACGACCATGTTTGGATTAAAACAAAAGCAATGTAAAGAGAAAAGAGGATAACTGAGTAGATGATTGATTGACTGAGAAAGGGGTTTTGAAGCAACTGACGGCAAGAGTGCAGTAGGGTTTGTGGAAATATGAAGAAGAGGATTTCTTGGAGAACGAATAAATGCGATATAATGATAATGAGGGAGAAGCGTAGTTAGCTTTTCCCTAATTATAGGGTAATCATTCTGGATACAAGTGACCGTTGGGCTGGAGGCACGTGAGTCACGTGCCATATTTTTAAAAGCTCCGAGTATACATCTCGCTAAGGGTTTACGGTTTCAGAATAGTTTGGTCGACACGGATTCAAAGGGTTTAAAACCGCGCGACCAAGGGGGCTTATGATCATGCATAAATTCCTTAGCCGAGATGGATGTCTGGAAGGAGGGTTGCAGGGATCCGGGATAGGTCTCGGGCTCAGGAACGAGGTCCTTATCCGGCATGGTTCCCGGGGCATGAGCATGAGGTCGGCATGATCCTGAGATGTAACTCGGCCTGGCGTCCGAGTTAGAAGCTCGGGTTGAAGGGGACGTTACCTATTAGGAAAATGAAGAGTTCCAAGAGACTTTATGAGACATTACAGAGCGAATCAGCATAAGCTGTAACAGTTAACTTCCTGCCTTCAAGCCATGATTAATGCGCCAGGGCAGTTATGGAAGGGGAAGGAAGACTCCATGGAAGGATTGATATAAATAGGGCTCCCGCCAGCGGGATAAGCAAGACAACCATAAGCTTGGAACTTGAGTTACGACACTTGAGCTTCCAAATCCCTAAAATATCATCAACGAGGTTTTTCCTGCAAGAACATAACCATCCAAAAAGCAATAGTATTGTTGTCCTGCGAGCCTTTCCAACATTTGGTCCATGAACGGAAGAGGAAAGTGATCCTTCCTCGTTGCTTTGTTAAGCCTTCGGTAGTCGATGCACATTCTCCATCCCGTCACTTTTCTTGTTGGCACTAATTCATCCTTATCATTCGACACAACCGTCAAACCTCCTTTTTTCGGAACCACATGCACTGGGCTCACCCAAGTACTATCCGAAATCGGATAAATCATTCCCGCTTCTAACATTTTCACCACTTCTTTTCGAACTACTTCCTTCATCACCGGATTCAAACGCCTCTGAGGTTGGGCTACCGGTTTGTACTCTTCCTCCATCATGATATTATGCATACAATAGGTCGGGCTTATGCCTTTCAAATCGGCTAAAACCCACCCAATCGCATTTTTGTTAGATTTCAAAACTTGAATTAAGCTTCCCTTCTCCTTCTCCGACAATGTATTACTAATGATTACGGGTTTCTTACCTCCCTCCTCAAGAAACACATACTTCAAGTGAGATGGTAGATCTTTCAACTCAAGTTTTGGCTCTTCATCTTTTGGATCATTTTTCAAAATTTCCACTTCTTCCTCTCATGGGTGCATTTCCTTGGAAATCTCCATTCCTTCTAAACACCCTCAAGATCTCGACTATCATTATCATCATTCACTTGGTTGCTTCCTCAATAACATCAATTCTGAAGCAATCTTTCTTATCAAGTGGATGCTTCATCGCTTCATAAAGATTAAAGCAAATCTCTTCATCTTGAACTCTCACCTTCATTAAGCCATCATCAATATCAATCATCATTCTAGCCGTCTTCATGAATGGACGGCCTAGAATTAGAGGTGCATCCACGCCTTCCTCCATATCTATCACAACAAAGTCAACCGAGAAAAAGAATTTGTCCACTTTCACCAACAAGTCTAAAGTTACACCGTGCGGGCGAGTAATAGACTTGTCCGCCAATTGCAACGTCATTTTTGTAGACTTTAATTCGATCTCCCCCAACCTCTTTACAATGGATAATGGAATCAAATTGATGCTTGATCCCAAATCAATTAATCCTTTACCGACATAGACATCCCCAATGGTCACGGGCAAGGTTACACCCCGATCACTTTCTTTTGAATAGTGTTGAATTATCGCACTACAACTTGCATCAACCATTATAGTTTCTTGATCCGTACCGCTTCTTTTTGTCAATATATCCTTCATGAATTTTGCATATTTCGGATTTGCTCTAATGCTTCGGCGAATGGAATATTAATTTGCAATTGCTTAAAAATATCCATAAACCGAGCATAGTGCTTTGCATCATCCTTTTTAGAAGGAAGGTGAGGATATGGTAAATTTCTTAATGGAAAAATGACTTCCTTCTCCTTTCCCTTTCTCATTTTCTTCTTCTTTTCCTCCACTTTCTCCTTTTCAACTACACCATTCTCATTGTCATTTTCAACTACAACATCATTTTCAACTAAATCATCCTCCACATCAACATCATCATTTTTTTCAACTACAACCTCCTCATTTTTTTCAACTACATCTTCCTCCACTACTACTTCTTCATCCTTCTCTACTACTTTCTTTTTCTTTCAACAACTTTTCTTTTCCCATCACAAACTTTACCACTTCTAGTTGTAATAGCTTTGCAATGCTCCTTAGGATTTGCTTGAGTAGTTGGGGAAAATGAGGTCGAAGCACTTTGTTCGGAAAGTTGCTTAGCTAGTTGCCCCATTTGAGTTTCTAAATTCTTGATAGATGCCTCCGTGCTCTTTTGATTAGCCATAGAAGCTTGCATAAATTGAGCTAGAGTGTCTTGAATGTTGGAAGATCTCACTTGATTTTGAGGTTGATTTTGAGGTTGAGCTTGATTTTGATTTTGAGTTTGATATGGATTTTGCCTAGCTTGGTTGTTGTTGTCTTGTCTCCAACCGCCTTGATAACCTTGGTTACCCTTTGTTGGTAACCTTGGCCTCGATTTTGATAAGGGTAAGGAGCTCGTTGTTGGTATCCTTGCCCTTGGTTGGCCATATAATTTGCTTCTTCATTTTCCGGAGGACAAAATCCTTTTATGATCCCTTTACACAATTCACAACAAGCTATTTGGTGAGCTTGCTTGCTTGATGTTCCTTGCAACTCCATGATTTGTTGAGGAAGTCTTGCCATTTGTTTTGTCAATTCTTCAACTTGTTTCGCAAACAATTTGTTTTGCGCTACAAGTGCTTCGTGACTCGAGCCAATTTCAAGAACTTCCGTTTTTACTTGTACACCTCCTTGATCATGTTGAGTTTGGTGATCATTCCTCCCCATCTTCTCAATTATTTGGATTGCTTCATATGGTGTTTTTGCCATCAAAGAACCCCCCGCCGTAGCATCCAACAACAATTTGTGTTGAGGTTGGAGACCATTTCGGAAAATATGAATTTGGGTGAGCTCGTCAAAACCATGGCTAAGACACTTCCTAAGCATAGACTTATACCTCTCCCAAGCCCGATTCAAAGGCTCGTTTACTCCTTGTGAAAATACCGAGATTGCGGTCTTTGCCTCCATGAAACGTGATTGAGGGAAAAATCTTTCCAGGAATTTTTCCTCCAAAACATTCCAATTTGTCATTGTCTCTTGCAATTGGTCTAGATACCAATCTTTTGCCTTCCCCACTAGAGAATGAGGGAAGAGCCTTTGAAAGTATTGCTCTTCTTGGTCTTCCGGAGCCCCGGCCGCACCCGCGATCTCATAGAACTTAGTAAGGTGGGTGTAAGGATCCTCATGGTCATGGCCATGAAAAGGACTTGCATAAAGAAGTTGAAGCAAGCCCGTCTTCATCTCCGCGACCCTTGCATTTTCTTGTCGAGCAAATTGAGCGGTGTGACGAGGGCTATTGACACAAGGCCCCTGTGGTGGTGGTGGTGGTGGTGGTGGTGGTTGATTCTCCTCCATAGTGATGACTTCTCCTAACACGGGTGGTGTTGAAGAAGTAGATGTTTCTCCTCTTTCTCCTCTTTCTTGCCTTTGCCTAGCTTGTCTTTTTCTTCTTTTAGCACTACTATTAAGTCTTCTAGCCGTCCTTTCAATTTCGGGATCGAAAAGGAGTTGATCGACCGGAATACTTCCTCGCATAAACTAATTCCTGAAAAAGTCTAGCCACACAAAAGAAACAAAGGGAGATTAGTATAACAATGTCTTAAAACACACAACTATTGCGATACTAGCAATATCAAACGCCAATCCCCGGCAACGACGCCATTTTGTTGTAGGTATTATCCGCGAACAAGTATTTTTAATTATCGATTCCACAGGGATTGGTGTATATTGTAGTCTTTCAATAGAAAAGTGTATTTTAAGATGAAAGTAACCAAAGGGTTTGTTTCCTAATCTACTAGTAACATGAATTTCCAAACAAGTAACTAAATTAGTCTCTTAAAAAGAGAGTTATGGTTTAGATTCAAGAGAATTGGAGTTTGTTTTCAAATGATGGAAGCATGTCAAGATTAGTTTCATTGACCTAATTTCATATGCATTCAATTAATCAAGTGATGAACATAGTAGATGATTTCTATAAATACATATCCTCTCAATCTTGTAGATTTCCCACCAAGATTGTGAATGTTATCATGTTAATCTTTGCATGATCCCTCACTGCAACTATTGACATGATAATCATTAAGTTCAATATTTGTAAACACTAACACACAAATCTATCCCTAGCATTTGTTCATTAGTGGATGAATATCTTAGGTCTACTTTGAAGTATTCTTTTCCAAGCAAGACTCAAAGCATAAAAATGAAGAACAAAGATATTCAACTATATTAATAATCAACCATGTTCATACACAAATGGATTAATAGAAAGACATACTAGTTAGATCAATTACCTCTAATCTTGACACAAAAAGAACTTAGCCACTCATTTCCATGGTTGCTTTGCTCTCAAGATTGTTGGTAGAGATGATGAACATGAAGAATCAATGATGAAAAACTATGGTTTTTCTTACAAATTCTTGCCCTAATTTTACACAAATGAAAGATAATTATGATGAAGTGAAGTTCCACCCTTTTACAAGCCCAAAAGTCAGCTGAAATGATGGAGTTGGTGGCCCAAAAAGGTGAAAGCATGGGTCTGTCCTTTTTTTGTTTTTCGCAGACCGCTAAGTCTTAGTCAGCGCCATGCATTGCACAGCGACCAAGCATGCTTTCTTCATCCAAAAATTTCTTCAAAAAGAATCATCCCAAAAGCTCTTCAATTGCCCTTGAATCCAAGCTTGGGAGAATTAATCAATAAAAACCTACAATTAAAAGTAAACTAAGTTAAATAATATATTATGAACAAAAATTAAATAAAAACCTAATTAAACCAAAATACTGGAATAAATACTCCTAATTAATTAAAAAGGCATTGTTAAGGACCACAAAATCATGTACAAAATAACTACAATTTGGTCCTTAACAAGGACCGTAGCTTATTATCATCTTGATAAGGAATCCACTCTCCATCTGGTTTTGAGAAAGTGAAGGCTAAAATTGTGATAAAGTGCATGACCTTCATTCCTTTCTCACCATATGGCCTAGTTTTGGTGCCATAGATTAGGACTTTCATTAACGCAATCGTAATCAAATGAAATGCTCATTGTCTTGTAAAGAGTACCACTTTTTACCACGAGCAACTATCATTGCACCTTTATAAATATTCCAATGATCTCCATCGAAGATTGTTATGTAGCCATCATTGGCCAACTAGCCTCGAGATTAACTTCTTCGTCATGTCGAATGTGTCCAACATTCTTCACTCCCAAATGACTGCTCAACTTAATCTTCACTAAACCTTTTCCCACAATCTCACAAGATTTTTCATTACCAAAGTATACTTTATCGAGGTTCCCAAGGACATAATTTTGAAGAACTTTTTCGTGAGGTCATGAAAGGATGCTCTAGAGTCTACCACCCAAGACTCTTTCTTGCACTCCAAAGAACATATCAATGCATCACCTCCTCCCGAGGTTGAAGCAATGTTTGCCTCATCTTTCTCCTCGATTCTTCAATGCACCGCACTAATTTCTATAGTGTCCGGCTTCCCGCATTCCAACACTCGATAGTCTTCGAGCTTTTAGAAGTATAATGACTTCGGACTTTGATCGTCTCACTTTTGATTTTCCTCATCCGCTTCCTCCGTTGAACTTCTTCCTCTTGACTGTATGCAATACTAAAGAGGTTGACAATTCATCCAACTCTCCGTTGGATCGTAACCAAATCACGAACATCATCAAATTTCAACTTGTTGCTTCCCGATGAGCTACTCACGGCTGTAACAGTAGCATTCCAACTTTCTGGTAGGGAAGACAAAAGTATCAAAGCCCGTACTTCTTCATCAAAGTTGATTCTAATCGAACTCAATTGGGTTGTATCAATGTTGAGTTCGCTCGATGTTGCAATCGCTGACGACCTTATGTCATCCGTAAGTTGAACAATCGCATCATCAAATGAACTTTGTTTGAGGACGATTTTTCGTACATACTGGAAAGAGCCTTCATAATATCAATCGTTGTCTTTTCTTTTGCAATGTTGAAAGCAACATTACGGGATAACATCAATTGAATGACCCCAAGAGCTTTTCTATCGAGAAGGGTCCAGGAACTGTCGTCCATTGTTGTTGGCTTCGTGCCCGTGAGAGGTTCATGCATTCCCTTTTGATACAAATAATCTTCTATTTGCATCTTCCAAAAGCTGAAGTTCGCATCGTCGAACTTCTCAATTTTCACCTTTCCTTCGCTTCATCGCTCCCACTCAAGTCTCGACTCTAGATCGCTTATGAAATGAAAGAATCAACCGGCTTTGATACCATTTATTAGGAAACTACGCAAAATTTCCCCATGGTTAGATTCGTAGAAAGCAGAATAAAATGTGAAATAATAACAATACAAGTTGATATGGCAACTGCAGACTTTATTCATGAAAGATAAAATACACAATGAAAAGACTCTTAATGTTAGAATATTTATTGTTTATGCATTTGCCTTAATTTATAGCAAGTAAAGCAAAACAATGTAGCACTCTGCATATTTTTCTCCAAAGCATCGTTTTATTTCTTATAATAACTTTTTCATTAATAACTGATGGTGTTTAAGATTTTTATGACTTTTTCAATAGTGACTAGAGATAATAAAGAGATTTCTTATAATAACTTTTTCATTAATAACTGATGGTGTTTAAGATTTTTATGACTTTTTCAATAGTGACTAGAGATAATAAAGAGAATGTGATTCTGACTACTACACCTAGTATATGTCATCCTATTATGGATCTTGACTATCGCTTGGCTAATAGGGCTAGTATGGATATTGCTTCACTAAAGATATATAGATATGATGACCTTACTTGTTATTACCTAAATGTAACTGAAAACTACAAGTATGAGAACTCAAGAAATTTCGGAAGCATTTCATATTGAAGAAAGCAATAAATGGTTGAAGGAATTGAATGGGGAAATGCATTCATTTTAAAACAACCATGCTTGTAAACTTTTCAAAATACCTAAGAACCAAATGATAGTTGGAAGAAAATGGATCTTCAAGAATAAGATACAAAGAATGACTTATGGAAAAATATTTTACTTAAGTGGGGGAGTTATTTTCTTGAAATTTTCTTTGTAGTGGTAACACATTGTTTGATAGGGGTTCCTAAGGCTATGGTCAAGTGGTATTATGATGTGAATATTGTTTTCTTACATGAAGATGTTGATGATGCAATATACATGGAACAATCTGAGGGTTTTTTAAAGGACAATTATAGGATGTGTCTTTTGAAAAAATATTTGTATGTGGTGAAATAAATTCCTAGTAAATGGCATTAGCATTTTGATCGACTTCTTCTCGAAAATTGTTATGTGAGATTTAGAAATTATAGTTGTCTTTTATATAGAAGAAAATTAGAAATTTATCCTCTACCTAGTTTTGTATGTCGACGATATATTGATGGAAAGTTCTAGTAATTATAAGATTTATATGATGAAGAAGAAATTTTACAGAAATTTGAGATGAAGTTACTTGGTGTTTATAAGATGATATTTGGAATGTATATTGTGAGAATTAAAAATAGTGAAATATTTTTGTCCCACGACATACTTGAAGAAAGAGGTGGAGTATTTTTAGTATGAATAATGCCTAGATCGTAGAATTCATTTAATGTCTTCAGTATGAGCATGAGAAAAAATGGAGAATACTCCATGTGCAAGTGGGGTTGAAAGCATCATATATGACATGATTTATAGTAGGTCACACTTAACATATGAGATTAGATTAGTGTTTTGATTTATGAAAAATTCAATTTAAGTTTATTGGAAAGCTTTGAAATGATATTTAAGATACTTGAATAGATTATGAAATGGAAATTTGAAATACACGAGAATATCTAAATAAGAGGGGAATGTAAAGGTTGGAAAATCCTTATTGGTTTTGTGTTACGTTGTTTAGGGTGTATATTAGTTGGAAATAAATTCAAGAGTTTGTTGTGGCATTGTCTCCGACTGAAGCAAAATAGATTTTTCTGGTTAAAAAGGTGAAATAATCCATACATTTGAAGGTATGATATGAGAACTTAGATTACCTAAGAAAGTGAGAGAACATATTATAATAGCCAAAGTATCATTCATTTATCTAATCATCAAGTGTAAGCACATTAACTTTTGCTTGCACTTTAAATATGATTAAATCATAGAAGATTATGATTTTAAAAATTACTTCAAACAGACTATGATGTGTGGCAATTACAGTTGTGATGGGATAGTCTACATCTCATACTTATTACTTGTACGACCGTGTGGTGTGCGAGTTAGTTTAGTCTTTGAGTCAGTGAACTGGTACGTACCATAGAGTCTAATAGACTGAATGGTTTAATCTAGAACTTATTGAGATTGACTAATCTCATCCTACTCATGTTGTTGTTTCAGATGTATTGCAACATCCTATAATATTTTAGGATATTAGTTGTATTTTCATGTACCATATTTATATTATGTATTGTACTTTAATCGGATGTCATGTAGACACTTATGATTCAAATTTCAGTATCAATATTTAACGCATGTTTTAATATTATATATATGGAAATGTTTTTTAACAAAAAGAAAAATATAATTTATTACTGTATGTACTATTATTCTTATTTGGTTTGAATATAAAATTAATTAAAAAAAAATTTTAGTAAACTTACGGGTAAAAAAATTTATGAAATTCAAATTCCATTTAGAGAACATTCTAGAGATACATAATGTATCTATCTAAATTCAATAAAACTCGTATAAAATTATGAAAATTAGGGCTACAGATATTTTTTCTTAAAGATTCATTTGGTGAGGCTAAAATTTCTTTCTCAAAATTCTTAAGGGTGTAAAGAGGTACTGCTTGATTTAATCACAATAGCCTATTTCTCTTGATTAAGTTATATAGATTTATTGTTTGGTTAACTTCTTGATCTTCTAACCATCAAAGAGATCTATTTGATTTTTTTTTTGGGGGGGATGGAATTTGCAGGGATTTGAAAAACGTCACTTCAAAATGGGAGAAAATGATAACGCTCAAAACTTCACTATTCTAGGTAAATCAATTTGTTTCAATTAACATGTATATAATATTATTGTTTGATTTATACATTTTAATTGATATATAGTTTATGAATTTCATTGTTTCTCATAAAAATTTACAATTTATATTTGTTGATATGATTCTTGTGTTCGATTAAATCATAATTATTTGTACTACAAATTAAATTATATTTTTATTTTATTCCGTTTGAGGCAAAAGTAGAGAAATCAAATGTATTATAAAATGATCGAAATTGATATATTGTACTGGATTATCATATCATTAAAATTTTGTCAAAAAATATTTGGATGATTTTAACAGAGAGAGAGAAAGATTTTTAAAAAATGTGGCAAGAGATAAGAAAGCATAAACAATAGAACTCGATTTGTGTTTAAGAGATAAATTTCTTACTTTAATTAATCAAAATAGAATCATTAATTAGATATAAATTCATCTATCTAAATTCAAATCTAAAAAAACATGTCTTTAAGACTATTAAAAACATTGAAATCAAATATAAGTATTTTCTACAATGCGTTATGTCGTGTTGAAATTTGTTTATTTCTTAACTTCTTATTATTTGTTATTTTATCACATTTCTAACTTGAATATTTTGTTGTTGTTGAAGATGGATCTTCTGCTGGGCAAACAGATTCAAAAAGGACAAGCAGAGTGATTTCAAGCTGGATGAAAAATAATTCAAGTAAGAGAATTTTTTAAATATGGTTGTGAACCTTATAATATAAATAAAATATTTTGATATTTTAGAAACTAGACAGAATTAGTTGATTTAATTAGTTACAAGAAAACAATCTCCACAATACAAAGATGAAAAGAAAAATAATGAGACATCATTATCTCTTTTAATTTGCATGAATTAACTTAGAGCATTTTGTTTACGCCACTTTCTTACACCATAAATATATTACATCGTATGTATTCAATTATTTTATATGGCACAAATATCAAAGTGATTTAAAAAATTATTTTAAAAAATAATGTATATGTATTTGATGTATAAATTACAGTGTGGGTGTAAAATATAGTGTCAAAAAGGCATTTTTCATTAACTTAAGGTTGCCATTTTTAAAAAAGTGTACTCTTAGAGTCTATGTATATAAACAAATATGTCATGGGTGTATATATTATGTACATATCATTCTAATAATTTTAACATTTTATATAAATCATAGATGAAGATGGATCTTCTTCTGTTGGAATCTTCCAAAACATTACTTCAAGTGAAAAAACAAATGACAATGTTGAAAAAATAGAGGTTAGACCTAAACTATATGCAAATTTAGTTTAATTGTGATAAATTGTTAGTATAATGACTTAAATCTTATATTTTCATATTTTCTTTGTACAGAGTTTAAAAGAAGTCAACCCGAATGATTGTGACATCGCAAAAGAAGAGAAGAATTTCAAAGAAATCAATCTGAACGAGTATGAAACTATTGAATGTCTACCAATTTATTCATAATTGTAATTTTGAAATTTTTATCAATATCTAAATTAATTATATATGAAATGTTTATGATTGTAGAGATCCGCAAGCGGAGAGAATCAAATTTTTTAGGGAATTGGCTAGAGAGTACGCTCTAATGGAAGAGCTAGTCATTGCAAAAAGGAAGGTGGAAGATAGTTATATAATTGAGGGAAAACGTTCAAACAATAAAAGAAAAACTTCAAGTAAGAGAAAGTTTTAATTCGTTGTGGAACTTAAAAAATTTTATATGACAAATAGCATAGTGAAAATGTTTTTAAGAAACCTTTCACAATTTCAAAAATATTTATTTAAATAAATAAAAAATTGTATCAGAACATATATATATATTCATCTGACTATTAGATTGAACGGAATTTAATTTTCAACCATATATGGATTATAATAACAACATAAATTATTAGTGGAAAAACATATTATGCATTCATCGAAATGGCAATTTTGGATAATTGTTTATTTTATACTATTAATGTGAAAGTTTAAATTTATACTGAAAATTAAATTCTATTTATTTTTCAAATTTGATTTTTTATTTTTTAAATTAAATTCTACTTATTTTTTAAATTTGATTTTTTATTTTTGAAGGCGGTCGTTCAAACAAAGCTATCAACATGGAACAAACCAAAGTAATCACACAACAAAAGGAGAGTGCTAAGAGCAAAAGAAATGCAAATTTAAAACTTGCTCGCAAATTGGTATGTCGTCGCATCCTCTTAATTTAAATTAGTATATTTTTATTTTTAGCTAGCTTTCGTTTAAAATAAAACTAGTTTATTTTTTATTTAAATTTTGATGAAAATTGTTATATATTGTTTGACAGACAAAAAAAGAATTGAGAACAAAGCGGACACCATGGAACACTAAGCGGGAAAATGCAACTAAAGAAGAACCTTATGAACCATATCAGTTTAGAGGACTCTATATCTGCAAAGAATTTAATGGAATCAGATACCTTAGAACTGTTATTGGTTATTGTCCTAAAAAGAACAAGCTTGTGGTATGTTTGTCTTTAACTTCTAGTTAATAAAACTATTATTTCAAATATTGATTATACTCTTAAACATCATTGATACAGACACACATCAAACGCAATACATATGCAGATACTTTTGACATTTATAATAATTTTAGAACATAACATAATTTAGTATAATTATGTGTCGGTGTCGGATTGAGTTAACTAAATAGTAATTTGACAATCATATAAATGCAGATTCAATACAAAATTGACGACAGCATAGAGTATATGACGCAATTGGAAACTTTGTAGCATGGCAAAACGCAGATATTATGTCATCATTAAATGCAAGGTATAATCAAAATATATAGACATAAGTTAATCGTTATAACACACTAGAAGTTGACCTTTCATTAACTATGTACAATTGATGCAGTAGTTCAAAGAAGAAAACTGATAAGAAAAAGAAAAATGACAACATTGAAAAAAACATCAACTTCAGGAACCAACAAAAAAACTGTATTTGGTGGTAAGTAGAAACATGACATGATACATATGGTACATATTTACTAAAAGACATTGTTTGACAATAACTTTTGTTGTGTATATTTTAGGTTCAAAAGTGTGAAGAGAAATGTGCAATTGTAGAGAATAGTTAACTTCGAGAAAAGCTCTTGAATCTCAAAAACAGTTTTATGACATTTGCAAAACTATTGTGTTTCTGTATTTAACTTCGGTTTATGTTATTTTCGTTTATTTTCGTACTTCTGAAATTGATTATTAATGTGTTATGTTAAACTTGTTGCTTTTTCATTCTTTAACGTGGATGTATACATCTTGGGTTGCTTTATATGCTTGTTTGAAATATTATTTAGCAGTGTTGTGATTCTGAAATATCAAGTTTTGTCTCACAAGTGAAAAAAAATCTCAGCTAAATTCACACATACATGTTTCTCTCCTACTCATACTTATATGTACATCAAATTAGGAATGTTTACAGATCGATTTGATTCGATTTTGAGAGAATATGATATTCGAACCAATGGAAAAAAAAATAGATTGGTTTGGATTAAATTTCTATATTTTTGTAATAAAGCCCAAATTGAACCGATTCAAAAAAAACAACAAATTAGTTTGAATTGGATTGATCAGATATATTAAAAATAAATATACAAAAAATAAATTAAAAAAAATTACTTATTTACACACTAAAAATTAAATATTAAACACAAGACACTCATATTTTTAAACAAGTTGTGACCACCACCATGATGATATAGACGTTGTATTTTACTTAATACACCATTTAATAATGTTTATGATGTGTGGTATCATTGATTGATATGATTGGTTTTGAATGTTGGTAATTGATAATTGTTGGGTTCTTGGTTTCTTTCATTATTGCTGGTAATTGATAATTGCTATAATGAATGTTTTAAAAATCAGATCGGATCAGCCGGTCGGATTGGTTGAATCGGGAATTGATCAGTAATCGGTTTGATTCAATTGTTAGATCGGATGTGTCTTCGAATCGGTGTGAACCGGTCAAAATTGGGAAAAATCGAGAAAATCGACGGTTTTTCAAAATCGGTGGTTCGATTGTAATTTTATTTTTATTTTTTTAATTTAATTTAATTTTTTAATTTTTTTTAATTTTAAAAATCAAAATGACTAGTCTTTTTAATTAATTAATAAAATTTTAAATAAAAAAACAAAATAAAATTATGATTTTATTGACGAGGAACATGTTGTAGATGTAATTCATTTTGTTGCAAATGGTTTTGATATTGAGAAGGAGATCCCAAAATAATTTATCCTCCTTAAAATTAAATATTGTAGACAATGAAATTATTTTGTTATAAATTATTTTTATTAGATTATGTTGTAATTAGACTTTGTAATTATGTACTATTTTATTATATGTGATATTTATGTTTAAAATTTAAATTTAAATTATGAACTTGTGAAATTATTTATGATATAATATTTGTAAAAAATTTAATTGCTAATTATATTTTGTAGAGACAAAATCATCTAGTTTGACAAGTTTATACCTATATAATTTTGTTATAATGACCCGTCTATTCAACCGAATTATCTGATTCAACCCGGTGTTGTCATGCGGTCCGATCATTGACTCAGTGGTTCAACCAATAAACCAATAACCCAGTACTCTTCCCGGTTTGATGCCCAGTCCGATTTTTAAAACACTGACTATAATAATTATTCTCTTTATTCAAATAAATAAGTAATAACTCAATTAAAATTAAGAATTTAATATATGAATTAATTATGTCTATTTTATTGGTTTGGATCTACGAGTAGCAAATTAGAAATCCAATGCTTGAACCAATTATCATCAATTTTTATTAATTCGGATCGGTTGTTGCCCAAACTTGAAAAATACCCGACCCAAATACACTTGATTGGTTCGGATTTGCCTGAAACATTGAACACCCCTACACCAAACCATCTGATGGCTGAAGTGTTGAAATTTCCTATGTTTTCATTAATATAAAAATAAGCATCCACAACATAAGATGTAATAAGGTGCACAAAACAACATATTAAGAAGCTCAACCTCATTTCTTCACAGTGAATGTGACCTAAAGCTTTGTACATAGGTGAAGGTGAAGGAATGTTGAAGTACTTTTAAGTTAGAAGTAACTTCTTTCCACTCTCACAAATCAAAGAATGAACAATTTCCATCAATTTGGTCACAACTTTCTATTATTAACAAAGCTAGTTGATGACTTTGTTTCAAAACCTCTCATCTTGATCAGCATTGAAAGGAAGATTACTCCAATTTGTTGCTGATCTATCAACAATCCTTGTTGGAACCCTGTCACTGTCTTCGCTGCCAGAAGCATCATATCCATCACTAGCTGATCTTGAAAATGGAAATCCTTTCGTTGTTTCTGAACCACCGACTGAGCGACTTCCAAGCCGTCTTGTTGATTCGCCTTCCGCTGGAGGCACGCAAAATGGATGGATATCTGGTGAGTCTAAACTGCTTTCCGATGAAGATTCAACAATGCCGCTTGAGCTTGACAGGACTTGAGTTGTTTGCGCTTCGAGTTGGAGAGGTGCTAAACTAGACATTCTGTTGAAGTTGTTGTTGATATTACCGGCGGAATATTTTGTTAAGGCTTCCATAGGTAAGTCGGCGGGTAAGCGAATGCGTTTACCTGGTCTCCTTGGGGCCATTCGTCGTCCACTGCTTCCAGAGGTATGATCTGCTTCTAGCCTGAACGGCTCGTTGTTATGTCTCACTACAGGCTGCAGAATTTTCGACTTTTTTCTTGCTTCTGCGGCGGCCCTTGAAACCTCTTCTGCATTTAAGCGTGCCAATGTCCACGGACTAATTTTGACTGCTCCGGGATTCTTTTTCTTAACCGGTTCTTCTCGAATTGACTTCTTTCCTCGAGAACTTACAGAAGCAGTATCTTGTGGCACTACATCAAACTACAATTTGCAAATTTTTCCGTTAATTATCTAAGCATATCTTGATATAGGTTATTCATCATACAATATCTCAGGGAGATGTAGTACTTGCAAACATTAACAAATAAAACGTGATTGGATCGATAAAAAATTACCTGATCGTCAATAAACATGCGCGGCGGTGTGCACCATTGACCGCGATGGAAAGTAGAAAAGGAGCTTGCACTGCTTAGTCCGGTAATCGAGCTAACGGGTGACATTTGAGGACTCTGCTGACCTCCAACTCCTTGCTGATCCTGCTCCCTCAAAGCTATGATATAGTCATATGTGCTGATTCCCTGAGATATCCACAATAACCATAAGATTTAGCACTGCCATCATATGAAACACCAAACACGGCACCAACACTGACACATACAGACTTCTATGAATGATTGTATCGGAATTTACAAATGAAAAGGAATATCGAAGTACAGTTTCTAGTAATGAACAACGGCTTTACCTTTTTAATGAGAAGAATATGAAAGAAGAAAAGCTGAACAAGAGGCAAGGTAGCAATCATAGCCAAAATGGTGCAAATTGCCTGTAAAACAAAGGAATATGCAAAAGAATGAATATTCAGTATGCATAAACCAATAAATTAGTACAAAAACCACATGATATGCGCCAACACTTAGCAGAACGCTCACCACTACAATAACAAAAGGTACGAGAGAGAAACTGCTTCCCAGCTTGAGGATACATCAACGGAAAATTCCTTCCGCTTTAGAAAACAGCAGACGAGCACAACTGTCCCAGTCAACCATTGAAGAATAAGCTGCAATCTCAATCCCAAAGTGCACAAACCATGTACATACCTGTCAATAGTTAATCAAATGACATTGACTAGGAAACTTTAAATGCTTATTATGAGGTTTCTTTAGGTCCTAGCATGTAGTAAAGGTTGGGGTTAGGTAGGTTCATGTTTTGACAACCAATATGGAGAATGTTTAAGCTATGAAGCACAGCATAACAAACACGACACTGACACGTTGACACCAGTAATAATTTGAAGAAAAAAAAGAATAAATTAAATATAATCACAGGTGTCTGTGTCGGTTTCAAACACTGACATGGACACACTTTTTTTCAGAGGTGTCGTGCTAGAGAGTGTCTCAGCAATGCACAAGGAATGAGGAAATAGTATCTCCACAATGTTCTAGAGAAATTGTAGATTTGATTTTAGTATAAAGTTGAGTTTATGCGACGTAATTGCTAGGGATGAACACCTAAATGATAAGTAATGCATAGGGGGACAATATGCTTACCAATAGAAGAGCCGCAACCATAAGGGTGAAAAATTTCGGTAGTTCCTTTGCCAATGCAGTTGTTAAGCCACTGCAAAATCCAAGTAACAATCATTTAGTTTAGTATATATCAACCTATAAGTAGAGAAAAGAGATATCAGATCATCATACTCTGCAGTGATGATCAAAGCTATCAACACACTTGTCACAAACTCGACAGTGCTTGCTGTACTTGAAGACCTGCATCAACATCATTCCATATTGTTGTAAATAAACCTTCAACAACCTGGAAAAATAGCATTTTAATTTAAATTCAAATGTTTCTACAAACCTCAACTTCACACAAACTGCAGTAGAACATGCCGTCTTCACTAGCTAGTTTATCAGAAGAGTCGTCATGTGAACTAGAGCAGCTGCATACATAAGCACAAGGAGAGAAAAGCCATAGAAAACAGGATGGTGAAGGCGGTGATGCACTTTTCTTCTCTTTGGAAATAGAAACATCTTTGAAACTTGCTCCGGTTCCAAACGCCTCCTTATCCGCCGACTTGGGGCCAATTGTTGAAGCATTTCCATCATGCACGGATGAATTTGATTCCTCCTTGTTTAGAACCCTTGAACCCACTAAGCTTTTTGCTGTCTGGAATTTTAAGATACTTTTTGGACTTAAAAACCCCTGGATCTGCTGGATCAGCTGCCGCACACCAAATGTATAGTCCAAAGACACTAGCAATCTGGAAAGACGTGGCATGTTGTCACTTAACATGAATCATGATGATAATGTCTTTCATAAATGTAAAACCAGTAAAATTATTGATAAACACATTTCAGTCGGATTGCAGAAAACATTGGTTCGTTCAAATTTCGCTAAGTTACCGTGCTATATCAGTGTTATAGGCACTAGTTGACAATAATGAGTAAATAAATAGTGTATCGCAGAATAACAGAAATTTGTTCAAATATCACAGCACTACAGTGCTGCTATAGCCAGCTCTGCCACATAAGACACCAGGAAGTGAACCTAGTAGTGAATTATCAGCTATACTCAGAAATCAAACTGAACTGTATTGGAGGCTTGGAGTGTAATGCCTAAGCCATTGCAAAATCTGATGCCACACTCTATTAGTAGCCACATTCAAAGTAAGGTAAGACATCTCAGCTCAAACATAGGGCTTAGTATTACATGATTTGATAATTCAACATCCCTCAAGGCAGGTAGATGTTACCAGAATTATCAAAAACAGGTATCAAATACAATCGGCAACAAAATGGCCCCTCATCAAGTTGAGAGCTACTAAGCACTGACACAGACACATGTAACACCGGTAATAATTTGAAATTTTTTGTAATGGATTGTAATCAACATATTTTAGTGTTTGTGTTATGTCACATTTGGACACCGAGGACACGAAAGCTTCAATGTGAAGTGTCGGTACTACATAGTTACAGAGACAGTTCCATAGCATCTTAGATTGAACACTATATACAACTCAACATACTAATCTTAAAAAGCACAAGAAAGAAGAAAAATACCAGAATGAACAAAAAGCTTAGAAACAAACAAACAAACCCATGAATCAAAAAGCAACAATCACAGATCTCATCACCCATTTTAAAATAAGTATCAAAAACAAGATAAAGCTAAAACTTTGAGTTACCAGAGGTGTGTAGAGTCCTGTAACAATATACTGATAAATCTTCTTCCCAACAAAAGGAGCAAAGAACACATAGAAAGCAAACCCAAGGGCCAAAAAAACAGCAATAGCCACCACCTTCAAAAACAAAACAAAACCTCATAATTACAAAACACCCAATAATCAAAAAGATGAAATTCTTCATAAAAATCAAAACTTTACACTCACCTGCAGAGGATGATAAGGTAACCGCCATCCATTCTTCCTCATCTTTCAGAATGAAAACGAAAACACCAAAGCAGCACAAAAAAAAAAATACAAAAAAGACAAACAAACACAAATGTAGACAACTGTAACCAATACAAAAAACAACAAAGGATGTTTATTTAGTTCCTTTGAGGAATTACCCTAAGAGAGAGTGTAAAAAGAAAAAGCAGAGATTTTTACTGTTGGGACCAAGAAAATAACTTGACTTGCAATGACATGATGGGAGAAAGAGATGGAACAAAGGGAGATTTGTGAGGTTCACTCAAAGACAAAGATTGGTAAGGCAATGGAAGATGTAAAGATAAGAACTTTTTTTAATTTTTTTTTGGTTTTTTGTTTGTGTTGTGATTTTGTGGGTTGTGAAGATTTTTACTTTGGCAGGGAATTTAGATCTATGTTATGGTCATGATGTTGTGGGGTTGAAAGCATGTGTTATCTTTTTTTTGAGGTTTTTTCGGTTTCATGCGTGAAAAATGTTTATGCTTAAATGTGATTTTCATTTTTTTTAAGGTTGATTCATGATATTAATCATTCCAATTTCAAATTTGAAAATAAAATGAAAAAATGAGGAAAAAATATATATACCGCGTTGAATCAATCAATCACAAATGTGTATCATGTTAAATCACATTTTTTATTTTAAAATATTAATATATTAAAATTGAATATTATAATTTTATTGAATAATAATATAAAATTAATTTACTTTTAAATTTTTATATAATTACAAAGTTATTTTTGTAGCAAGAGAATAAAATTTTAATAATTTATAAAATTTTCTAAATATTAAATTTTAAGTTGAGATTTTGTTGATTATTCAAGGTGATGTGGTAATAATTTGATTAAAACCAACAATAAATCTATATAACAAAATTTTATATTTGAAATTTAGATTTTTTATCTTTAACAAAAGCTTGCATTCACATCGTCCATGATGGCCATCGAATTTAAATCAAACCGTTCATATTTTAATCAAATTTAAATAATTAAAAAATTAAAATTCAACACTAAAAATTATAATATCTAAGAGCATCATTACCGGTCAAGTTTATTTAAATTTTTAAAATAAATTTCATTTAATTTTTCATATTATTTATTTTTATTTATATAAACAATTTAAACATAATTTTTAAATATTCATGAGTTCCTTTTTCAAATTAAAGAATTTTATGTACCGAAAATATATATCTCTAAAACATTCTAAAATGGATTCTCTAATAAATTCAATGACTTTATATCAAAAAAATAAATAAATAAATTCAATGACCAACTATTAACATAATGACAACATAAATATAGCTTTTCCTTATCTAGTTATCCTTTTTTTTTAAATTGAAACTTATGGATGAAATAATAAAATAAAAATTTCAATTAAAATGGTCAATCTATTTCTCTATAAAAATTAGTAATTGATCAAAATTATAAGATATTTACCTAATACAAAAATTATAAAAATAAAAATAAAAATAAAAAATCACCCTCATGCCCCACTTATTACTTTTTGAAAGGGCAATACTAATAGCCTCTCATTTGTGGTGTTACCTTTTTCCATAGGCAAAAAATAATGTCACAAGCCACTGCATAGGACAGTTGTGTGGTTCTACTTTATGTTAATTGCCAGCAACCCTTTAAAAGCTTTCTCTCTCTTCCTTCAATGTGTCCATCAATTATGTAATGTTTGTGTGGGAACATAATCAAATCAAAGCACCAAATGACCAATCCACTACATTATCTTTTTATTGATATTTGACTCTCATTATCTTAACTTTACTTTGATATCATTATCTTTTGTTCTTTTTCTTTCAATAGTGAAAGAATATTAATGGAGTTTTGCTTATATAAAATACGGTAACATTGTGTATGGTGGATACAAAATCAATCTTAAATTTCTAAATCTGTCTGAAGTAGATTTTTATTTGCTCAAGTTTTCTACAAAACAGAATCTTTTTAATGATTTGGTTTGTATTTTTGTACTACTTATTAAAGAAAGACTAAATATATATTTCTATAGAAAATATATATATTTACATATTATCTATAATATATAATATACAATGGTCTATAATATGAGTAAAAAGTGAAAGAAATTTAAAAAGTGGTAGGCTAAGTTTGATGAAATTAAATGAACCTCGTGGTGGCTACAATCTAGAGAGGCAACAACTGTCCTCAACTTCTCACTGATGAGTAAATAGGTGTTACTCATGTTGTAAATTTGTGGAGTTTGACCTTCCACCTTAAAACCTTGAATTATATATAAATTTTATGGAAAATTTTAAAATATCTTTGAAGTGTGATTAATCAAAACAACTCAAACATATTTTAAATTTTAACTGACAATTAATTCATTGAGTCGTATTTATAAACAAAATGAGGTGAATTTAAAATAAATGAATAAATAAATAATAGTAAAACTCTTATTTATTAGATGAAAAGGAGAAAGTATAAATATGAATAAAGATATTATGTTAGGACATTCCTCAACTACAATTTAATAATAATAATAATAATAAGAATAATAATTAAACTAAACAAACAACGGATATCACAAATGTTTGAAAAATTAGAAAAAAATAGAGGTATATATCCAAACCCTTAATCTAAACGATCAATTAACACAAGAGTCAGGTGAATTTTGGAACCCCAGTCCTTAAATTTATCCAGTTACGAATTATTTCTTTAGCTTTATCTCGTGCAAATCGATTATACGAGTTCACAATATTGATTAAACTTATAATTTGTGACTCAATTGTTGGCCAAAAGGATGAGGTTGATTTTCACCAGCCTAAAAAGAATCTCCCTAAAAAACAAATCTCCTTCATCCAAGTTTCTTTGAGGCATGTCAACAAATACCTTGACCATAAACGTACAGCAACATAAACCCAAGAACAAATCAAACAACAAAACAAACCACACAAGACACAATTGCAACCACAGAACACAAACATAGTAATAACACCCAATACAAGAATATAAACACATAAACTCAAAAAATCTAAATCTTCGGTGGTGGAGGTCGTTTCCATGACCGAACAACCTTAGCCCATCGGTTAGTGGAGATGATTCTAAAGTTACAAATGTTTGGTGGTTGATTGCGGAGAAGAGGAGAAACTTGGTGGAGGTTGGAGGAAGAAAATTGTGTGAATCTAACATGGATGAGTGTTTTGAATGAATGAGAATGAATGTATGGAAATTTACAATGGAGGGCGAACCACCATTGAAGGGAGGATAGCCACCATATCGGCAGTAAATAACTCTGATGACGGAGGATGAACCCCTATAAGAGGGGAGGTGGTGGCTCTCAGCAGAAGAGAAAAATCCTAGTTTTAGAGAGAGGGGGGAGCTTTTCTCAAAATATTTTATTTTTGGTTCTAAGAAGTTGTCTTTTAATATAAGGTTAATGAGTTTAATTTAGTAAAAGTGTAATATTTTAAGATAATATTATTGCATTCTTTAATTTGTGTGTAAAAACCTTAAACGACAGTCATTATGAAACTGAAGGATAATATTCTTAAAAAATATATCTTAATATATCTTCATAGTATGCTCTAACAAAGATGATAATTAAACTTGAACAAAAATTTATGTCGATTAAATGAATCATACAATTTGTTGAAATCTAGCTATGTGCTCTTGCGACAACCATTACAATTTTTTATAGTTCACGTTTCATCAACCTAATTCTCACTAAACCCTTATTTTCTTATGTTTTTTATCATCAGTGGTACCTTTATCGTGTCACCTCTCCCCATAATTATGAAATAATTAAACTTTCAACAATGTTTCTGATATTCTATTGAGCTAGTTCTCACAAATTTGCGTCAAAATAATGATCATCATTCTTAAGGAAGAATACCTAGGTAGAGGCATGCAAGCATAATTTTCATGGAATGGTCATATGGTCAAAATGGGAAACCTCGGGTACAACTAATGACTTGCATGTCAAGCATTTCATCCTTTGGAACTCCCTTGGTAAATAGGGTGTTACTTCATTAAAGACTTTTGAGCTTTCATTCTCTATATTAAAAGTTGTTTGTAATGTAAGAGTCGTTCATGGAATATCAACCAGAGTTTCCTAAAGTTATTTTTCCTAGAGTAAGGATTTCGATCCAAATAAGCAACATGAATCAACAACTCAAATGTAAATTCTAATATATGGGCTTTCCCGTGAATATTAGCGCCCAAAAATTATGATTACAATAGCAAGTAACACATGTGCCCTTATTTGCATGGATGTTACAAATAAACCAATATTTGATAAATCAGATGGTCATTTTGTAAGTGTTGGTATAAATTATGGAACCTTGTTTTGCATATTACTTCTAAGTGATATGTCTTTAATAAGGACATCAACTTTTGATGATGACAACAAATGTTTAATGATGATAATTATTGTCATTGGAACCTTTACACAAGACCATTGTCATCAGAACCTTTTCATAAGATTTGTATGGATTTAGGAATATTAGATTCCTTGTACTTGGAGATATTGAGAACTTTGAACCTTATATTTCCTTGTTATTATCTTGTCTATGTATTAGGAAATCCTCTGTGTGCAGTGTTATTATGTTGACCTTGAGTGATCTATATGACACATGGCTCAACATTAAAGACCTTGCTTTGGGTTTTAAAACCTTGAATTTCTTTTATACTTCCTTACTTGTGATTTATTTTCACATGATAATTGATATGCTCTTGGTCTACTATGTGTTTGTCGCTTTAATCTAAATGATGGAAATTCTACATTGACTTCATTATGTTAAGTGTTGGATTCTTGTTTAGTTAAACTTTTCCTTACCCTACCTTTTAGTTTATGCTTTAGGATGGTTTATTCATCTCCTCCCATCTTATTTAATTTTCAAAATCTTCTCCCTTTTTAAATGACTTTTGCTTTTTAACTCAAAATGCTTTCATAATAAACTTGGACTTAGGTCCATGCATTTTCAATACCCTTTTTCTTAATGAAATCCATAAATCAATTTAATCATACTTTGACATATTTTCTTGAAAGACTTAAAGTCATAAACCTCATTCAAACTTTGTGTGCCTTAATGCATCCTTTACTTTAAAACATTTTCTTTAAAATTAACCAACACATCAATTTTGGTCTTTTTTTACCCGAACTACATGAATTTTGATTTTAACATTGCACATTATTGATATGTAGGCCTAGAGCTCATTGAAAGCTTTATCAAATCAAAAATTGCAAAATATACTTTTTTCTCATCTCTACAATCTATTTTGTAAATACTTTATTTATAGCCAATATACACATATTTTCAAAGAGGTTCATGTGGAGTACCGTAGATGTTTAGGGTGTTAATATCTTTCCTCTGCATAACCAATCATCCTTACATTGATCTCTTTCTTTAGGTTTATTTTTTTCTCATTTCTTTGGAAACAATAAAGTGCAGTGGCGATTTGTTTATTATGCGAGTTAAGTCAAGTAATTGGTTAGTCTCAAAATTTTACCGCTACACCTTTTCCCGCATTAGATTATTGGGAGTGCAAGCTTCCCTAACGTGGGATATCTCGCACTACCGCTTTCTGGAAATAGTTGTTAATTCCTCGGGGAAAGGCAGAGTTAAGGTCGCCCGGTGTTGTGTGGCTTGCATTTGAATCAAACACTCCCATTTTGCCAAAAAAATCCCAACCATATCCTCTGCAAAAAAAAAGGAGTGTTATCAATGCATATAAAGTAGTGTACATGGGATAAACTCATAAGGTTATTTTCATACTATAAAGTTTATATAATAAAGAACATGTCCTATGTCAACTTGTTAAAACACAAGTCACCACACACGTAAACAAACATAAACAAAACATGTTTGTTTTACGTCGTAAGCTCGACGCCTTAATTGTGTGAGCTAGTAACCTCCTCTCGTCATGCCAGGGTATTGTCACACCGCGCAAACCTAAAGAAAGTGTCCTAACATTCACACAACAAACGTTACGAAAACGAGACAACTTACAACAATACTTGAAAACAAGGAAAAATTCTCATATGTATAAGTATGGAAAGTAAACACACAATATGTACAAGTAACAATATACAAGTTCATATACAAAGTCTATACAACATATACATTAATTACAAAACTCAAAAACAACGGAATTATCGCAATACATAAACAATAAAACCAAACCTCGACAACGGCGCCATTTTGTTGCGGCGGTATTAGTGGCAAGCAAAGAGTGAGGTATTTATTTTTACTAGGTGATATATATATATATATATATATATATATATATATATATATATATATATATATATATATATATATATCGGTTAGGTTATATCGTATCGTGTCCACAGAGATTGGTTATTGATTCGTCGTTCGACAATTCTATCGTTAATGAGTTTAGGATTAAATAGTTGTAAAGAAAAGACAAAAAGTAAATGAACAAAAACTATAAATGATAGACAGCTTGTCCAAAACGAATGCACACTACTCGTCACAGACTTAAATCTACCGTCCAGTTATAGTCAGCCTACGATACTCCTCTATGTCATCACATACCTCTCACAACCCAAGCTATTTCTAACCCAAATTGAGAATTCAACCGCATTACCTCGATAGCCATGTCTGGCATACCTTAACAACACAGAAGTCAACCATGTCACTCGTAACGACTATCTCTAGCTCGAAACAACCAACACAGAGGTATTAAGAACAGATACTCTAAGTAAATGTCAGCTCTAAACCCATTTTTAGCATTCGAAACTAATGATAATCATCCTAGGTAAGAATCTAAGCAATCTATGTCTAGCAAAGCTCAAATCCCTAACATAGAGTTAAAACATAAGACAATCACTAACACAAATTCGTAAAGCAAGCTTTATGCAATGCCAAGGGCGATAAATATACATGTGTTCAAGGTAAATATACAAACATAACCAACAAAAAGAGCAATACATAGAGAGAAGAGATAAACCACAAATTTACACTAGTTTTTAAGAGCCAATTGAAGAGTAATCCACCTCCAATCATCCGTAAGCAAGACCCTAGTGTTGTTTTCTAAGCTATACTATCAAAAATAAAGGTTGGTGGAAATGGGATCAAAATCCACCCAAAACCATAACCTAAAAATGTTGAAAATGAAGTTATAAAACTAAACACACGATCGCTCGGTAGCTGAGCGCCATCCTCAGATATTTACACTTAAACCAACCTAAACGCCACTCAGCGGCCTAATCCCGCTCAGCAGCCTCTAAAAACTCTCTCTGCCGCAACAGGAACAAAGCACTCAACGTGCTCCAAAACGCATGAGCGACTCACCGCGTCTCACCGCCGAGCCTCTCCTGAGCAAAATTGGTCTTTTATTCATCAAAACTGCATCTTCGAAGTCGTGTCTTCGACACTTTATTCCTCGATGCTCCAACACGCACAAATACCTACAAAAATACATTAAAAATAGTCAAACGATACATTATATACACAAAACACAATAAATCGTATTTACAACAAAAAGTGAGGTTATTCAACGATTATTAACAAACAAGAACAGATAAGTGCCACAAAACATATATACAAAATAACTACATTTTGACACTTATCAATTTCCTTCCCTCGAAGTTGCTTAACTTCTCTATCCTCAATACGCATCGGTAAAGTCTCAACCGTCAAATTATCTCTAACTTGCACTTTATCTAGAGGCACAACATGAGATATATTTGGCATATATTTCCTCAATTGAGATACATGGAATACGTCATAAAGATTAGATAGTGACGGTGGCAAACGAATTTGATAGGCTACTCCACCAACTTTCTCAGCAATTTGATAAGGACCAATAAAACGCGGAGTCAACTTCCTTGACTTCAATGCTCAACCAACACCACTCACAGGAGTAACTCACAAAAACACATGATATCTTTTCTCAAAGCTAAGATATTTCCTCCTTTTATCATGATATCTCTTCTGATGACTCTGGGCAATCTTCATCTTCTCCCGAATCATCTTAATCTTATCCGTAGTCTGTTGAACTATCTCAGGTCCAACCATAGAACTCTCACCTAATTCATACCAACACAAAGGCGTCCTACACCTTCGTCTATACAAAGATTCAAATGGAGCCATTCCAATACTCGAATGAAAACTATTTTTATAAGCAAACTCAATCAAAGGCAAATAATTATCCCAAGCACCTCCATACTCTAGAACACAAGCTCTCAAAAGATCTTCCAATGATTGAATCGTCTTTGACTCTGACCATCAGTTTGCGGATGATACGCCGAACTCAAACTTAACTTTATACCCAAAGCACTTTGCAAGCCTTCCCAAAAATGCGAAGTAAACCTCAGATCTCTATCTGAAACAATACTCGATGGAACACCATGAAAACTCACAACTTTCTCGATATACAACTTAGCAAACTTCTCCATAGGATAATACATCAAAATTGGAATAAAGTGAGCTAATTTTGTCAATCTATCCACAATAACCCAACCAGAATCGTGACTACTCGGAGTCCTCGGAAATCCAGAAACAAAATCCATAGAAATGTCATCCCACTTCTACTCCGGAATGGATAACGGCTGCAACAAACCACACAGTTTCTGATGTTCAATCTTAGACTTCTGACAGATTAAACAAGAATACACAAACTCAGCAATATCCTTCTTCATACCTGACCACCAAAATAATTTCCTTATATCTTGGTATATTTTAGTAGCACCGGGATGAATACTCATACCACTTCGATGTCCTTCATCAAGAATTCTCTTTCTCAGATTACCAACATCAGGAATGCAAACTCTATCACGACACCTGATGATACCATTCTCATCAATCGGAAAATCACCACCTTAGTCTTAATTGATCAACACCAACTTATCTACCAAAACCAAATCAGATTGCTGTCCTTCTTGAATCTCATCCAAAATACCACTAGTAAGCTTCAACATACCAAGCTTAACACACGAAGACGTTGTTTCACAAACCAAACTCAAATCTCAGAATTGCTCAATCAAATCCAATTCTTGCACCATCAACATCGACATATGCAAAGACTTCCTACGCAAGGCATCAGCTACAACATTCTCTTTACCCGAATGATAATTCAATCCAAAATCATAATCTTTCAAGAATTCCAACCATCTTCTTTGCCTCATATTCAATTCCTTCTGATCAAACAGATACTTCAAACTCTTATGATTTCTATGCACCTCAAATCTCGAACCAAATTAATAATGCCTCCAAATCTTCAACACAAGCACAACTGCGACCAACTCTAAATCATGCGTCGGATAATTCCTCTCATGAACTTTAAGTTTCCTCGAAGCATAAACTACCACTTATATATTCTGCATTAACACACCTCCTAAACCCATCAAAGGAGCATCACAATACACCACAAATGGTTCTGCCGGATTAGGCAAAATCAAAATAGGAGTGGTCGTTAACCTTCTCTTAAGCTCTTGAAAATTAGCTTCACACTGCAAAGTCCAAACAAAAGCTTAACCTTTCCTCGTCAACTACGTCAACGGTAACGTCAACATAGAAAATTGTTCAATGAACTTACGATAATAACTAGCCAAAGCAAGAAAGCTTCTAATCTCAGAAATAGCTTTCGGAGCTTCCCAACGAGATACAACCTCAACCTTAGAAGGATCCACATAAATACCACCACTCAAAATCACATGCCCAAGGAAACTCACTTTCTTCAACCAAAACTCACACTTAGAAAGCTTAGCATACAACTTCTTCTCTTTCAACACAGATAACACAATCCTCAAATGTTTAACATAATCTCTTTCACTCTTGGAATAAATTAGAATATCATCAATGAACACAACCACAAATTGATATAGATACTCATGAAAAATCCTATTCATATATTCCATAAACACACCAGAAGCATTAGCCACACCAAACGGCATTACAGAATACTCATAATGACCATACCTTATCCTAAAAGTAGTCTTCTGAATATCCTCATCTTTCACACGAATCTGATGATAACTAGACCTCAAATCAATCTTACTGAAAACAGAAACACCAACCAACTGATCCATCAAATCATCAATCCTCGAGTGGATACTTGTTCTTAATAGTCACCTTGTTCATTTGTCTATAATCAACAAACAACCTCATAGAACCTCCTTCTTATTAATTAACAAAGCAGTGCACCCGAGATACACTCGGACGAATAAACCTTTTCTCAAGCAAATCCTCAAGTTGACTCTTGACTCTTTCAACTCGAGCGGATATCCAATATGGATCCATCGAAGCAGGACTAGTTTTAGGAACTAAATCAATCGAAAACTCAACCTCACGCTGCGACAAATCTACTACATCTTTAGGAAATACCTCGGAAAATCACAAACAACAGAATTCACCCATAGCTTGTTTCTCACCAAGATCAACGATGCCAACAAAGCAAACAATACAACACCATCTTTTAAAGATTCATCCACTTGCTTAGCAGACAAAAACAAATCATTCTCGACACCAAAATCAAGAAAGATAACGTCTTGTCAAAGCAGTTGATAAAAACATGATTGTATTCCAACTAGTTCATACCAGAATCACATCCAATTGATCTAACGGAAGACAAACTAAATCCATCCGAAAATCTCTACCAAAATACTCAGCGGACAATTTAGACATGTAAGAGAGCACAAAGAACCCATAGGAGTGTCAATAATCATATTTCCATGCATATCGGAAAATTCAAGATTGACCTCTTAACACAATCCGCAAAAATAAAAGAATGTGTTGCACCAGTATCAATGATAGCAATCAAAGATGTACCATTAATAAAGCACGTACCTCAGATAAGCCTATCTTTAACAGGAGTCTCAACACCAGACAATGCAAACACTTTCCCTTTAGCTTGCTTCCTTGGCTTCTCACATAGTACTAATATGACCTCGTTCACCACAATTGTAACAAGTCACATCTGCACTAAATCTACATTCAACAATTTTGTGACCTGCCTTGCACACCTAAAGCATTTTACAACATCTTTCTCAACTTCCTTTCCACAATCAGAAGCACGATGCCCTTCCACACCACACTTGTAACACTTAAGCGGAGCAAATGATCCTCCCCCACTTGACTTCTTTCCACCACTAGCTTTCTTCTTATCCTCATAAGGTTTACCACAGAATTGAACTTTTCTCTTCCTATCATTCACATTCTCGTAGTAATAAGCACTCTTCCTACTATCCTCATCATAAATCCTACTCTTATTCACCAACTTTGCCAAACGAGTAATCTGTTGATATCCAATAGCCTTCTTGATATCAGGTATCAAACCTGAAATTCCTGGTAGCAAATACGTAATATCACAGAGAATGTTATGACACCGTATCTGACAAACTGTTTAATAATTCACACAGTAATTTAAAACAATAAAGAACACAATCAATTGTTTACCCAGTTCAATGTGTAACTACACCTACATCTGAGGGCTACCAAGCCAGAGAGGAAATCCACTATAAGCAATATTAATTCAGGAATAAACCAACCAGTTTATCTCCTTCACTTAAGACCTACCCAATGCAACTTCAATCTAAGTCCTACTTAGACCTGAGTTCCTACTCACTCCCCCTCAATTACATCAGTGATATCAACCTATTGATTAATAGAATTGTGAAGACATTCTTCAATAAACATACTTGATCTTGCTTCAAAGCTTTAATCAAGAGACACAACACTCGTGCTTCAAAGCTTTGAGTGATAAACTACTCTTACAACCAAATCCTAGTCCAAGTCACTTATCACAAGATAGTTGCTTGGCTCACAAGAATAACAAGAACACAAAACTACAGTCTGCTTAATCTTCTACACAGTAAAGGCGCAGCCGTATAATAAGGATTTCTTTGATAATATAGAAGCAGTAAAGTCTTCAACTTGGGCTTCCATAATTATAGCTAGGGTTAACCAAAGTTAACCTAAAGACTTGGTCTCTTTAACATACCAAATTAGGGTTAAACAAGGTTAACCTTAAAACCACGTGAGCATATGTTCCAACAAACTAATCCATAATAAAACAGCTCAGCAGAATCCTGAAAACTCTCAGGAAAAGTAAATTTGCATAACAGTATGTGTTGAACAGAATGTCATAACATTGTTCATGACATCAGTCATTCTCCTTGCAGATTTCCAGCATGCCAGTTCATAACCAATCTGAGTTGTACCTGTATAATTCTTCTTTTTCTGCAGAATTTATCTTCTACTCAGAATGTCATGACATCATTCAAGACATTTACATAAACTAGTTTTACTTAATCAGCTCTTGAAATCTTGTGGCATACTCAGGCACGGTTCCATTACCTTGCTTCGACTCAAGAAATTCCACCTCTTTCTTTCCACATCTTACGGAAAATAGTTCTCCAAAAATGCATCACAGGAAATAGCCCAAGAAACTTCAACACCTTCCTCTTCAAATATCAGAACAGTGTTGCTCCACCAATCTTCAACTTCCTTATCCAGCATATGAGTACCAAATTGTACCTTCTACGCATCCGTACAATTCATAACTCTGAAGATCTTTTCAATCTCCTTTAGCCATGCTTGAGCCTTGTCAAGTTCATGCTCACCCTCAAAGATAGAAGGATTGTTCTTCTGAAACTTCCCCAAAGCACGAAACTCATCTTCCTCATTGGATGAAAAAGTAATGAATCCATAATATAACCAAGTCATCAGAATTTATGCATCGACACCAAGGCCACATCATCATGGTATCTCAATAATACAAATCAAAATAGATGAGAATACATAACAAATCTCATCAAAGCAGAAATCCAAATGAATTTCGTGTTACATGACCAGAGCAATGACTCAACTACCTAGTGTAAGGAATAAACTAAGTAAACTCCTTCAACTAGTCTCGTGCGAAGCACCGCTATTCTCGGAACTTTCACATTACCCACGTAGAGGCAACATCATAACAGAAGAGTGAGAATTCACATCATTCTCCAAAAGTATATATATGTAAATAATATAGAAACAAGATCTATTAACGGATTCCACACACTTCAAGTAATAATCCAATATAACATGATTATACAAACATTCCAAGTATAACATATTCATATTTATTACACATAGCATAAATGTCATCCATCCAAATGATTCAACTATCCATACGATTAAACCTCACAATTTCATTACACACATCACATATTCAATAATGACTCATGTGACAACAATGAAATGTGACTCTATATACATGTGGTACCAATATTGGAAAAAATTCGTTAACCTCACTTCCGATTCATTATCATAGAATCCAAGCCACTTTCGATCCAGACAAGACCAAAAGCCTCCGCTACTTATCCTCAATGGGATCGAGTCAAATGTGAATCCAACGTTTCACCGCTACTTATTCACATAAGGATCGAGCCAAATGTATGCATGTACAACTCATCAAGACAACATATGAAATTAAGATTATTCACAAACCATCAATTATCCAAGCATATCATCACCATTCAACTCATGTGAATTATCCATTAATTGCACGTCATCATATTCTAACAACAAAACTGTTACATGTATCATATACATATCATCACATGTAACCAATAACATTATGACATATCATTCCACCAATATCATTCACAACATTCAATTAAGAATAGCACACACTATATTCAAGTAATCATTCATACATTGAAATAGTATTCAAACCAATCCAAAACATATTCAATCATGATTGGATCAATTAATCACATACATGAAAATACTACAATAAATATAATTATATAGTGTTTCATGTAAAAAGATCCTAATAATAATATTTTTCATTCCAGGTCACTATAATCTCGGCTTATCGCTAAGCGCACCTTCGAACAAACAAACCCAAAGTCGAACATTTTAGCTAAGCGCGGTCTACGAGTCTGCATTTTTTCTGCTACGAACCAACTTCTTTCTCCCACGAAATTACCACATAAAACTCATTCCAATCAACCAAATAACATCATTAAAGGGTATCCTAACATGTTTTTAGTCATGGGTCATCATTCTAAGTTGAAAAACATAATTTCCTTTCAAATCATAATATTCAAAGATTCTAGAAATTGAAATTGAACAACCTGGCATTTTACTAATTATTACCCACAATATACAATCAAACAATAATATGAATTCTCCCCCTTACCTCTTGAAGATTCCTCTTCTAAGGTTTCCTCTTCACTTTTCCTCTTTCTCCTCTTTTCTTGTCTTCTTTCCTCTTTCCCTTCTAACTCTTTACTAATTAGGATTGTCTTAATGGGCTTAATACTTAACACCTCTCTATTACTTCTATTTTTATAAATAGGCTAAATACTAAATAACCACTATTCTACTCATAAAGCACAAGTATTTAAATAACACACATATTCAAATAATTCACATTTAAATTAAAACATCCAATTAAATTAATTATCACATAATATAATCCATAATAATAATAATAATAATTAATAATAATAATAATAATAATAATTAATAATTAGCTATTAAAATCGGGATGTTACACTACGCGTTGAGGACGCATGTAAGAAAAAAGTTTAGATTGGTTTTCCCTATGAAAACCATCGCGAGTTGCATTAAAATTTACCCATGCTCCTCTCCTACTTAGCAACTGAGCTTTCATAACTGTCTGAAATTTTGATGTCTCTAGGGTCAATGAATTAAGACTTAACATCTCTGATTAACGTTATGGCTACCTAGGGGACATCTAACAAAGAGATGATAACTCACCCACAACTAAGAGGGGTTCATTTCCAATTAATGGAGTCATCTTCAATTTAGGGACTCTCCCTAAGATGAGGGACTCATCTCCCATTAAAGGACTCACCTTAACTTGAAAGACTCTCCCCAAATTTGATGGACTCGCCTCTCGTTAGAGTAGTCACCTTCAACTGGGATACCCACCCCTGACCACAAAGCTAAGCTCGAGAAGTCTGAAAACACTTTGCCCTTTACAAGTTCTTGTGTTTTAAGGACTGTGTAGTGATATATTTGTGAGATCCCTAAATAAGGACGATACATGGGTCCCTTTCTTAGGAAGCATAGCCTGGACGTAACCTTTATGTGGCATGGGGGCTCTCCCTTAAGAAAGATGTGCACAAAACTGTTACCTAGGCACTTATCAGACGAATGAAGTCATATTATGACTCCCTTGAAAGTAGACAATCAATAGTCTTCCTAGACAAGGAGGAACAATTACCACCTCTTAGGATTTCCTAAACTTTAGGTCATAGAGTTTATAAATACCTCAGTTAGGGCTTAAAAGGCAGATAATTATGCCATCGACATAACGAATAAACATATAGTCTCTCACCTTACGTGAGTTGACTCTTTCTTACCACTATAAACATCATTAAACAAGATTTCTCACTGTATGTGGCTGACTCTCTCTTACCACCGTAAACATCATTGAACAAATCTCTCACCACCGTGAGCAAGCCCTAACCACTTTTAACTACAAATGATTCTCAATATCCCTTACACGCATAAGGATACCGCACAGTCGTTTATTTTTTTTACAAGTACAAAAACTATTTTAAAATTAACTAAAAATATTAACTCAATCTAATTTTCGTTCGGTTTTAGTTTTAAAATTAAAAAAAAAATGGCAAAATACTCTTTTTAGTCTCGTATGTTAACGTCAAGGTTTAAATTGGCCTCTTAACTTAAAAAAGATTCATATTGGTTTGTTAACTCTTCAAAATGCTTAATTTTAATCTTTTTTTGTTTAATTAGTGACGAATTTAACGATCGATTTCTAAATTTTTTCGTTGTTAATCAGATAAAAATGACTAAAATAAAACCCTTTAAAGAATTAGAAGACTAATATGAAATTTTTTTAAGTCATAGAATCAAAATGAACTTTTTTGTTAACGTACAGATAAAAAGACATTTTCCCTCAAAAAATACAATATTTTGTGCATTCTAGTATTCTCTTGTCTGTATTATAAAAAGAATTACCTTTAAATTAATTAAATAATCAATATATATGTACTAAATATAAATTAAATATATTATTTATTTAATAAATAAAAGAAAAACTTAAGCATAATTACTACTCCTATTCAAAATGAATCTAAGTATGAGTATAGTACCTCTCTCTTTTTTGGTAACTTGTGTAAGGTTGAAATTTAGAAGGAAAGGAATATTGTTGCCTACAAAACAGAACGAAGAGATGAGACATAGAATGTTAAAGATTGAACTTGGAAGCTAGCAAAAAGCATAAGTTGACTAACTTATATAAGTGAAATTATCAATATTTTAGTCATTTCGATGAATATTATCATTGATTAACGCAAGATCTCAACCAGTTATGTATTGTCTTATCCTTTTGCTTTCATTCTATCATAAGGTTCGTGAATTTCAAAACAAAATATATTAATGGAGATAAAATAGTACTATAAGCTACCACTACAAATTGTATAAGACAAAAAATAACATTTGATACGTGACTTATTTGTAAGTTTCTTTTTGGCATGTGATGGATTACCTTTATGGCAGGGTATCCCTTAAATATTTAGTGAATGTCAAAGCCACATGCAAATGCAATGATTTCTCGGTTCATATTTTCACCACTCCCGATAATGTATGTTGGAATTATTGATTTATCTTATTTAAATTGATTTTAAAAGAAATGAGAAGAAAAAAAAGTTAATTAACTAAAATGGTGTTAATGAATATTTTATATTAGTTATAATATTTTAAGTTAACAAAATTAAAGTCATTCTTTGAACTAACATTTCAAATATAGTTATATAATATCTCTCTCGTCCTACAGCACAACCTGCGCATATATGCCTCTTCTTCAAAAACAAGTGACTCAATGTGGGAAAGTGAATCATCTTCCATAAATCTAAGGGATGTATTGAGTATTGACATTGGATATTGAAAGAATTTTAATTTATATTTATAAATTTATTTGTTGAGGAATCAAAATTGTATAATGAAGAAGTGAATGAAATTATGGTGCGGTGGAAGAAACTTCGGATGGTACTGGTTGGACATGTCATTCCATATATAAGAGATGATAAATTGGAGAGGTTTAATAAATGTTTGATTGAGAACAAAAGAATTTGGAAAATTAGAGTTTGAAAATATTTGATAAAATAAATTATTCAAAAATTTGTGCGTCCGCATGGATAATTTAATTTCCACGAATAAATGTTAATTGTAATTGAAATGATATACAATATAAGGTAAATTTGTTTAGTAGAATTTAGAATTATCCAATCTATAAAATATTAATGTAATGTTGTAGTTCATAATCACATTACAATAACTAAAAAGTTATAGTCTCAAAAAGTCATGACAAAATAGTTACAACAACCACCATGAAGAAATGTCGTTCATGCCTGAAGAGAAAAAAAATTTTTTTTTGAGATCTTGTAGTTATAGTCAAGAAATAGCAAATAATGTAGTATATGAGTCATAGTTAACAAACATGGTAGGTAATGATAGTGTGAAGAAGAACCTCCTTGAATCAAGTGATACAAAAGGAATTGTAATTCAAATTCTGATGCAAAACAAAAATAATCGTGTAAGTGTTATATGTTCCTAGGGATTTTATATTTTTCTTTATCATTATGTGTTGTTTATTGGTAAACACCAACAAACTATAAAGTAGTTGAAAAATCAATGTATAGCAGTATGAAGAGGTTTCATAAAACTCCTAAAAGTGATAAAACAAACTTTGAAACATATGCAAAATGATAACCAGTCTTACTGTGTATATACTTTGTGTTTCAGATTGATATTTATGAAATAAGTGTTAGAACATGATTTGATTCTACACCAATCTTAGCAATTTTGATGATAACAAGCACTGTTGGTGACAATTATGTTACGGCCTAATAAATAAATATTTTGTATGAAACATTCTTGTCTCCTAATTTTGTTTAATAGAGTATGTAGATGATGTTCTGACCTTGAAAAGAAAAGAAGTTTTTTTTAATCTAAACCTTGAGAAGTTCTGATAGCAGAAAAAGATTTTGCTCTAAACCTACAGAAGTTTTGATACAATGGATTTATTAAGACTCTGATCTAAGCGAAGTTCTGATACGTTAGAAGACTCTGATCTAAGCGAAGTTCTGATACGTTAGAAGATTCACGCTCTAAGCGAAGTTCTGATGAACTTCTAAAAGCACCAAAGGCTGCACCAAACTCTGATGTAAACCTTGTCAGTTGATCTAAGAAATCTTAAAGCTCTACTACATCATCTTCTAATCAATACATCAAGGATTCAAGCCAACTTAAAGCACGGGCTCTACAAACTCTGATATTCATGTTCTGGATGCAACGTTCTGATGCATTGTTATTCATTAAATATAGTTGGTTAATAAATGACTAAATATGAAAAATAATTTAGTAGCACTTCTATTAGAGGTTGCTTTGGTGCTTCTATCAGAGGTTGCATTAGCATGCTTCCTTCAGAAGTTGCTTTCACGTGCTTGACCAGAAGCTCTATTCTTCATTAGAACTTCTAATACTTCATGATCTTACGTAAGCATTGTTGAACACATCTTATCAAGGGTTTACATATGGTGCTTCTCGAGTTTGTATTTCAATCTTCACTCGAAATTTTCTTTACAAGCGTGGATGTTCGAAGTTCTTCCTTAGAACTTCTAAATTCATCTTCTGCTCAACATAGTATAATGTTCCATTTTAAGCGTTTGAGTTAGAACATCTTCTGAAACTAAACATATACATCTTCTGAAGGAAGCATGCTAACGCAACCTCTGATAGGAGCACCAAAGCAACCTCTAATAGAAGTGCTACTAAATTATTTTTTATATTTAGTCATTTATTAACCAACTTCATCATGTTGCCTACTAATTTTTTATATTTCATTAACCAATTTTATTTTACTATTAAAAATATAATTTTTTATAAAAATATTATTATAATAATATATTCTTGTTCATAAATATATTTTTATTAAAAAATACTATTCACCATATAAATACGATGAATAGTGTTTGATGTAAGTACTGGTGTAGGATTTTGGTGTATGAATAGCATTACTCATAAATATTTTGTATGAAACATTGTTGGCTCCTAATTTTGTTTAATAGAGTATGCAAATGAAGTTCTGACCTTGAAAAGAAAAGAAGTTTTCTTTATCTGAACCTTCAGAAGTTCTGATAGCAAAAGAATATTTTGATATGAATCTACAGAAGTTCTAATACAATGGATTTATTAAGATTCTGATCTAAGCGAAGTTCTGATACGTTAGAAGACTCTGATCTAAGCGAAGTTCTGATACGTTAGAAGACTCTGATCTAAGCGAAGTTCTGATACGTTAGAAGACTATGATCTAAGCGAAGTTCTAATACGTTAGAAGACTCTGATCTAAGCGAAGTTCTGATACGTTAGAAGTCTAAGCGAAGTTCTGATAAAATTATAAAGACATTTCCAACTAAAATTGCAAGTTGTATAACATTGTGTTAAAAATCAAAGAGTGAAAGCAAACAAATTTGTCGTTAAATATGCATTTATATAAACTCAACCAACAGGTGAGTAGGACAAGTTGGTAATTCAAAAAACCTCATAAACCAAAGTTAATAATTGTTCCATTTGAATGGAGAAGTCATTACATTCTCCATAATAGATTAGAAATAATATATTAGAAATAACACAGAATATTCATCCCTAATAAGTTTGGAATACAAGTGTTACACAAAATAGGTGGGCATAGTAATCTCTCATCACAAAATATAGTCTATACCATTTCAACCCCTAGAATCATTTAAGTTTAGTGTGTCTCGCACTCTTTTTCCTTCCACCCTTTGTTGCAGATAGTTTTGGTGAAAGCATCTCAGCATTGTCGGGATCTTGAGTTGATTCATCCAAGGAGAGACGCTTAGAAGGAGTATTGTTAGAGGCAGGCTCTGGACTCCAGTTTTGGGCAGCAACAATTGAAGTTTGAGCAACAGTAATGTCATTGACATCTTCGTCTCTTGAGACTGATTCTTTTTAAACATATTGTATAAGTGATATAGAATAGAAAAATTGAATGAATGCAAAAAACAATCAATACCCACCACCGGAAGGGGTTCCATGAACGCAGCAGAAGTCGTATCTACATAATGCAACAAAAGAATGTAAGATGAATCAAAGGTTGAACAACATTTTCATATCAAGGTCATATTCTTTATACAGCCTCACAAGTTATGCTATAATGTAATACAACTACCATCTAGGTATGCTTCTTCCATCCAAAGCATCCATCCTTTGCATAAGTTGCGGTTTCAACATCTAAGATTTGTCGGTGCCTAAACAATTGTGTATAGAGTAAGTTTTCGTCTATAACATAGAAAATAAATCTAAATTAGATTAAAGGGCTAAGTATCAAACCTTAAATCCAAGTGTTTTCTCAAAATTAGTAATCTTATGCACAAATCCAAAGGCCCAAAAAACCTACACCCAAAACAAATAACTTAATATGAATAAGAGTAATGAAAAATAATCCTAAATTCTCATTAAATTCAAAATTATAGAAGAAAAATATTTCTGAACATAGTTGGCTTGTCTCTAGATCTTGGGGACAACTGCTAACATAACAAATCCTAAAAATGAGGGGAGAACTAAATAACAGTCCCATGATCTTGTATTAAGAGAGAAACTGAGACAATACATTTCATCCAACAGTCAACCCTCCATCTTCTCCATCTCTTCAACTATCCCCTTCTTCAGATCCATGGCTTTTAGAAATTGCTGAACACCAAAAACATGAAAACTAACAATAATTGAGAAGCATGTCGAAGAACAACATAAAACTAAAATCCAAAAACATCACAAAAATTTTTTCTTCAAGAAATTAAACCCATCAAAAACTAAATGAAAATTGAAAATTATAGCCATAACAAAAACTAAGTCAACCTAGTAAGAAAAATATGGAAGTACCAAAATAAAGAAAACAACTCAATTAAGCTTAACCACGAAAGTTAGTCAACATTTAAGCAAGCTTGGAAAACAGTTTAAACATCAACTTAGCAACAAGATTTACCCGAAAAGAGAAAAAAAATGTCTTCGATCAGACTTCTGCTCCATTTCTTTGATCTTTAAGTGGCATACCATCGTCATCTTCAACTTCTTCTTTGTCTTTGATAAGTGCCAAAATGTAGTTATTTTGTATATACATTTTGTGGCACTTATCCGTTCTTTTGTTGATATTCTTCGAATAAATCCCCCGCTTTTAGTATATTTGTGTACATAATAGAATTATTGAGTTTTTGTGTAAATATTGTATCATTTGATAGTTTTTCATCTCTTTTATAGGTATTCATTCATAATTGGAGCATTGAGTAATAAAGGCCAAAGGCTAAGCTTCAGAATGCGATTTTACTGTCGTCATCGAATAAAGCTCAAATTCAACACAATAAAAATCATCAATTTGGTTGATATTTCTTCATGGTTGGATAGATAATTGAATAAGCTTTCCAACGCTTCAAGCAGGCGCAATTAGAGTTCACGGTTCTCAAGATCGGCAAAAATAAAATGCTAAAAATAGCGATGCGCTTAGCGAATACAACTTAGCGCCTACATTATCGAATTCTTTAAAGGGATAAAACACATTTTAGGTTATGGGTTGGGTATTTTTGAGTCCCAACACCATCACCTTCATATTTTGATAGATTTGCTTGGAAAACAACATTGGAGCTTGCAATTTGATGATCGGTCGAATCCCTCTTGATTGGCTTGACAACCAATGTAGAAATGTTTGGTTCCTCTTCTTCTCTTCTCTGTAATCTCTTTTGTTGGGTTTTGTATGTATATCTACTCATAACTCATGTATATTTATAGCCCTTGGCGTTGTATAAAGTTGCTTCTACAATTTGTGTCGGTGATTATCTTAGGTTTTACTTTATGTTAGGGATTTGAGCTTTGCTAGGGATAGATTGCTTAGATTCTTACCTAGGATGATTATCATTGGTTTGATGCTAGAGATAGGTTTAGGTGACATTCACTATAGAGTACACGAACTTAATGCCTCTGCGTCGGTGAAGTATGCGGGAATGGGTATGGAGGTGGTTGACTTCTTTGTTGTCGGTATGCGGGGATGGATATTGAGATGATTTAGGAGGATTCTCAATTTGGGTTAAAAATAGCTTAGATTGTGAGAGGTATGTGATGACCAAGCAGTATCGTGGTAGAGTATAACATGGGTGGTAGATTTAAGTGTGCGGGTAGTTTACATTCGTTAGGACAATTGTCTATCCTTTATACTTTTGTTCATTTACTTTTTGTCTTTTATTTTCATTTCTTTTAATCTCAAACTCATTAACGGTAGAATTATCGAGCAGCGAATCAATAACCAATCTCTATGGACACGATACGATATAACCTAACGGTATATATCACGGTAAAAATAATACCAACTCTTTGCTTGCCGCTATACCGCCAACAAAATGGCGCCGTTGCGGAGATTGGTTTTATTGGTTTTGTATTGCGATAATTCCGTTGTTTTGAGTTTTGTAATTAATGTATATGTTGTATAGACTTTGTATATGAACTTGTATATGTTACTTGTACATGTTATGTGTTTACTTTCCATACTTGTACATATTTGTGATTTTCTTAGTTTTCATGTGATGTTGTGAATTGTCTCGTACTAAATAACGTTTGTTGTGTGGTTGTTAGGACACTTTCTTTAGGTTTCTTGCGGTGTGACAATACCATGGCATGAGAGAGGAGGTTACTAGTGCTCGCACAATAAAGGCGTCGAGCTTCTGACGTAAAACAAGCATGTTTATTTGTTTGTTTATGTTTATGTTGTTTGTGGCTTATGTTTTAACAAGTTGAAATAGGACTTGCTCTTAATTTCAAACTTTCACTTTTCAACTTGTTAATTCGTTTCACCAGTTTATGTATTGTTATTTGCTTTTGTTTTGTCATGTCAATTTGTTATTTTCCACAAGTTTGTAGTGTTTTAGCTTGTGGAAGTGTGTATGTATTGTAAATATTGTTTAGATGTGTAAATGAGATTGTATAGGTGTGTAAGTGGAGCTTGCATAGCATTGCATCTATTCTTTATCATTTTACGCAAGCGGTGTGGCGGCGCTTAAGCAGCTCTGCTATCTGAGGGCGATGAATTCTTTTAAAATTTCACTTGGTTTTCCTTTTCCCACTTTCACCAAGGCTTTTTGTATTGAATAAAATTAGTATTGTTTTTCTAATTCTTTTGTTGTTGTTTGGACTCAAATTTTGGTTCGGTAACTTGAAGACTTTTGAGTTTGATCGTTTCAACTCGCGGATGTATGGTAATGATAGTTTTCAAAGTTGGTACATGTCAGGTACTCGTTTATCGCTTTCTATAGCATAACATGTTTAGGAAATTTATCATTTGTATAATTACCATGCTATTCATTCTTTTTGCATTACTTGCTCATGAATTGAATCACTTTAGTTCCCTTTTTACCCATAAATGTGAGGAAGCTTTCCATTGTTTACATATGAGAGTCCACATTCTTGTTTTAACTAGATTTTATTATGCTTAATCTTTAGTTTTGTATTGATTGTATGATTGCAAGAAAATGATCAAGGCATATTGTTGATTTTGAGCATAACTACCTTGGCCAAATATTCAATTCACCTTGTGAGTGTGTGATCCTTTGTTATCCCTTTTGAGCTTTTATCAATATCCATGTTTATTTGAACTTGATGCTTGTCTATGAGTGTCAATTCACTTTTTGTATGGATGTTGATTTCTTTGTTTCTTGAACCCTCAACTATATGTTGTTGTATGGATTTTTACCTTGCCTTAGAAAGTAGGGAGTATTCACACATTAGTGTTGGTTGAATTCAAGTTGGGGAGAGGAATGTTTATGTACTTATGTTGTGATTGATATGAGGTTGAGAAAAAAAAAGAAAAGAAAAAAAATGTGAAAAAGAAAGATTAGAAAAAGAAAGAAAAAAGAGAAAAGTTTTGAAAAAGAAAAACAAAAAGAGTAGGAATAATGTTATGTTAATAAGTGAGGTGTGTTTGGTGTGAAATTTGTGATGAAGAATAAGTTTGATTGAAATTATATTGTTTGGAACTTTGTGAGTTGATCACTCCCTTAGGTTTAGGCAAGTTTTTGTTTCGATTAGCTTTAGGACTTATCACTTGTTTGTTAACCAAGCCACATTACAACCTTGAAAAGCCCTTGTGATTCTTGCATTTGTATTTTCAATACGTTTTCGGATGAATGCATAATTTAGTCTATTATTTGCAAGATTGTGGAGGAGTGTTTTTATCCCTCACCTTTGTGGGTTCTTCATTTACCGATGAATTTTTGCTAGGTGTGATTCATGATTGAGCTTGTTTTGTTTTAGAATGTTTTGCATGACTTTTGTACTTAGGATTTGTTTCGTTTATATGTTATCGTTGTAGGAATGTGGTAAGTAAGTATTTGTCGTGTACATTTTTCGTTTGAACCATACATTTGTTTTCGTTTTCAAAACTTGTTGATTCGTGATTATTTGATTACCATTCTTTGTTCTTTAAGTTTACTTGACTTTGTTTGAGGACAAACAATGTGTCAAGTTGGGGAGAGTTGATAAGTGCCAAAATGTAGTTATTTTGTATATACATTTTGTGGCACTTATCCGTTCTTTGGTTGATATTCTTCGAATAAATCCCCACTTTTAGTATATTTGTGTACATAATAGAATTATTGAGTTTTTGTGTAAATATTGTATCATTTGATAGTTTTCATCTCTTTTATAGGTATTCATTCATAATTGGAGCATTGAGTAATAAAGGCCAAAGGCTAAGCTTCAGAATGCGATTTTGCTGTCGTCATCGAATAAAGCTCAAATTCAACACAATAAAAATCATCAATTTGGTTGATATTTCTTCATGGTTGGATAGATAATTGAATAAGCTTTCAACGCTTCAAACCGGGTGCAATTCGAGTTCACGGTTCTCAAGATCGGCAAAAATAAAATCTTGAAAATAGCGGACGCTTAGCCTGAACTTAGCGCGCCTGTTTATCGAATTCTTTAAAGGGATAAAAACACATTTTAGGTTATGGGTTGGGTATTTTTGAGTCCCACACCATCACCTTCATATTTTGATAGATTTGCTTGAAAACAACATTGGAGCTTGCAATTTGATGATCAGGTCGAATCCCTCTTGATTGGCTTGACAACCAATGTAGAAATGTTTGGTTCCTCTTCTTCTCTTCTCTTTGTAATCTCTTTTGTTGGGTTTTGTATGTATATCTACTCATAACTCATGTATATTTATCGCCCTTGGCGTTGTATAAAGTTTGCTTCTGAATTTGTGTCGGTGATTATCTTAGGTTTTACTTTATGTTAGGGATTTGAGCTTTGCTAGGGATAGATTGCTTAGATTCTTACCTAGGATGATTATCTGTTAGTTTGAATGCTAGAGATAGGTTTAGGTGACATTCACTATAGAGTACACGAACTTAATGCCTCTGCGTCGGTGAAGTATGCGGGAATGGGTATGGAGGTGTGATTGACTTCTTTGTTGTCGGTATGCAGGGATGGATATTGAGATGATTTAGGAGGATTCTCAATTTGGGTTAAAAATAGCTTAGATTGTGAGAGGTATGTGATGACCTGAGCAGTATCGTGGTAGTATAACATGGGTGGTAGATTTAAGTGCATGACGGGTAGTTTACATTAGATTCGGACAATCTATCCTTTATACTTTTTGTTCATTTACTTTTTGTCTTTTATTTTCATTTCTTTTAATCTCAAACTCATTAACGGTAGAATTATCGAACGACGAATCAATAACCAATCTCTATGGACACGATACGATATTGTTCGCGTTAAAAAGCGTCGCGCTAGTGAATCGAATATGAATTCAGATCCTCTGGCTCGAAATGATTTACTCTTTTGATTTGTTTATAAAGATGCCGCGAGCATCAAGCTTTATTATTTTCAACACAAGAAAGATGATTTAATGATTATAAAAAAGGGGAAAGCTGTTAATACCCTCAATTGATTTGATATGCGTAACGACTAGCGCAAACTAGACGCAACGCATTGGGGAGATACGAGTAAGGGGTTTGTTATATAAAGGGAATAGATGGAGCACCCTAAATATATATAGTTATCTATAGATTTATATATGAATATGTTTGATATGTTTGTGTGTTTTAATTGCTATTTCTATGATTGGGAAAGTTTCTACTTTAGGATTTTAAGAAGGATAGATTAGTTGGGATCCTAGTGTTTGTTATTATTGTGCTAAAGATCATGGATCTTACGCATACATATCTAGTGGGAATCGAGCATTTGTAGCTCGGATCTAAAGGGATCTATGGTTTGTTTGGTGCGAGAGAGAAAGAAATTTGCTCGGCAGGATGAGACCTTGTGCCTCGTATTTTCAAAGGATGTTGAGAAAGTCGAGCAATCGTAGTTCCACTTATGCTAGTGGAAAGCAACGAGATGTTAGTAAGAGACAGACAAATGTCATCTTAATGAAAATGTATCTAATCTATTTCATCACATACATTTTGAAAAGGTTTGATTGATTAAAATCTTTCATCGTAAGCTATCGGTGTTTTGCTTGAGTGTACAAGCGTTACCACTTACATGTTTAAGAAAGATGTTTTGAAAAAGATGATTGAATCTTTTAGCGTAAGCATTGGGTGTTTTGCTTGAGTGTACAAGCGTTACCACTTACAATTAAGAGATGTTTTTGTTTGAAAAGAGTTTGAAAAGTTTTTGATTGTATGTGATGTGATAGATGAGATACTTCTTCCATAGAGATGATAGCGTCTAAATCTAGGAGAAATTGATTCGATTAAAGGGATGCTTTTAAAAGCCCATGGGTCCTTGTATTGTAAGCCCGAGGAGGCATTAGGGTCATCGAGGTCCTTGTATGAAGCTCAGAGGAAGCTATAGGGTATGGTGGCTTTGGCTTTAAAGGGATTTCAAGGAAACCATCCTTTTGGAATTAAGAGCAATTTCACGGAAATTATACTCTGGGTTCTATCTAGCGGGTGATTCTTTGTATTGGAAGCCCAATAGGAGGCTGTTAAGATTTTATGGTATCTTTCATTGTATGATGCCCGAGAAGGCTAAACTCAATGAGGAGTTCTTTTGAGCGAAGCCCGAGGAGGTGACTCAAGTGTGTCTTATATGAAGCCTAAGCGGAGGCTAAACTCGGATGAAATGAGTTACCTTGTACAAAGCCAAGGAGGCTAAACTACGTGGGGATGAGTTATCTTGTATCAAGCCCAAGAGGAGGCTAAGCGTAGGAACCTATTGGTTAGACTAGTTGTTATGTTATAACTAGGCAGTTGTATAAACAAGTGTGTGTGTGTGATATGTATTCACGGGAGTTTATGAAGGAAATATAAACAATGTATGATGTTTATTTACAAGAGTTTATAAAGGAAATATAAACAAGTGTGTGAGCGAGCGTTTGAAGCAGCGTAACTTGATTATTTACAAGTTGAATTGTGTACAAGGAAGTAAATATGTACCGAGCAGTATTTATGTACAGAGAAAGATGGATGTACATAGGAGGGTTGGGACTTACACCATAAGGGTGGCGCATTGGTTTGAAAGCAGTTTCACAGGGAATAATGCTCCTTTCAATATCAATGGTATTCAGTGTATATACAGACGAAACGAAAAACAAACGATCGAAGTTTATCCGTGTTTGAGTAAAAAAGTATCTGTATTATGTACAAATAAAGATTGGTATGAATATAAAATGAATTTTTGATATGTACAAGGAAAATATGTATGTACATAAAAGAATGTTTTGTTTGTGTATACACAAGTGAGGTGAAAACAAACGATCAAAGTTTGTCTGTACTTGAGTATAAAAAAGTATCTATATTATGTACAGATAAAAATTTGTATGTATTTGAATAAATTTTGATATGTACAAAGAAATATTATGTACATAAAAGAATGTTATGGGACTTACACCGTGAGGGAGGCCCATGATCGATTGAGAAATTCGAGAGAAAATGAATTCGGTTTTATCGTTTAAATCGGATCGATCATGGTAAAAATGATGTAAGTTTGATGAAAAGTTTTGAAAAAATGATTTAAAAAGTGTTTTGAAATGTGAAGTTTATTCATGAGAAGTTTTGAAAAGAATCGGAATTGAAAGTTTGAAAAATTCACCTTTAAAGGTGGTTTTGAAAAGTGCTCGAAGTGTCGTTTTCAGCTCGATTAAAACATAATCAGATGAAAGTTTTTTCTGAAAATTTTTGCACTATCATAAAATAGGTACATTTATTGATAACTGTACAAAAAATCACCTCAAAATGAGGAGTTTTGATTGGTTAAAAAAATGTTGAAGTTTGTAAGAAAAATAAAGAAAATATGAAAAGTTTGAAAAAATGGTCCATGGGAGGTTTGAACCCATGACCATTGGGTTGATTACGTGGCGAGAAAGTACTACGAGCGTCTTGGCTGGGATAAGCGTTCATTCGTTTATTGAAACAAAAACACGTGTTAATATAATATTGGAAAATTTGAATTTAAAAACTCAAGAACACTCGAATGCCTGTTCTTCATCTTTGATTCCAGTTTTGTAACTTGCTCGTTTCTTGATGAAATTGGAAGTTGTAAACATGAAAGTTGCTCGATTTTAACAAGTAATATGATGATGGTTGTTAATTGCATTTATTTTTGGTCTAACACGATTGAATTTAAAATCACGAAGAACCCTAGAGCTGTAACTTCTAATTGAAATGATGTGTAGTTGATGATTTTTCAAATTGTTTGAGGGTTAAGGATCGTGATAGGTGCGAGAAAACAAATGGCCAGAGTTTTCGTTTAAGTGCAAAGAATCATGAGATTGAAGTTTGAGTACTCACTGTTCATGAGATTGAAGATGATGTTGGAGTGTTTCGAGCGGATTTGATGATTGTTTGAGCTTCAACGGATGTTAGGAAGGTGTATGATCACCACTTGCTTGAATCACCACAAACTCTCCAGCCAAGTCCACATCAGCTGTAAATGGAAGCTCGATTTCTATGTTAAAGTTATTCATTAGTTCTTGATGATTTGGATCATTCATATGATGTTCATGGATGATGTTTGGATGCTTGGAACACAAGTTAATCAAGCCTAACCAAATTGAATCCTAAAGCGGTTTGCAAGCATAATGACCATGGCATGTAATTTCGGTTTCTAGCTTAGTTCATGTTGCTTTTATGTTTTAGACAAGTTTGATATTGATTATGAAATGTGTTTGACACCAAAGTTCATCATAGTTTTCACTAAATTTCAAAATTGCAAGTTATCCTCACTTTGAACTATAATTCAAGAAATTGGAGAAAGTGGAAGGAAAGCATGAACTTGCATTGCTTTGGTGTGTGTTTGAATGGCCAACATGACCTCTATTTATAGGTCAAAAGTTCTGAAAAATTAGGCACAAGGACATGGCATTTGTAATTCAAAGTTGCCTTAAAGGGCAAGAAAGACTTTTGCAAAAGGAAAAGGAAGCTTCCTTTTTTAACCATGTGTTATTTTTCCAACTTGATCCAATCCTACAATTATTACCTCTAGCTGATATTTATCAGCCCTAATCTTCAATTTTGGCAAGGTGGCATTGCTTCTAGATGAAGAAATCAAAAAATGACCTATAATTTGAAGTTTTGAAATTTGAAAATCATGTTCATGGAGCCTTATGTTTCAATTTCAAAAGTATAGCTATACTCCATGGATTTGAGAGTTCTTGGACATTTTGGAAATATTTTTTCAAGAGCTACAACTTTCATGTTTTGAGTTTTTTCCAAATCAAAGTGGAACTATGTGAAAAAATGCCATGAAGTTTGGAAAAAATACAAAATTTTAACACTTAGAAATTTTTCTAAGTGTTGGAACTTTTGACTTTTTGTTGACTTTTCCAAATTCTTTGATTTTTTATGATCATGATGGATCATTTGAAGTATTTTGATGGTGGAAAAAGTTTTGTTTTGAAAAATTTGACCAAAGTCAAAGTTTGACTTTTGTGCGATGAATTTTCATCGGATGTTTACGAAATTGGTGATGAAGTCTGTGAACTTACGGGATGTTTTGAATCCGAAATTAGGTCAAGTTGTTGTATCTAAGATATAATGACCAATCTCTAGCCAAAAGTCATTTGTTGTTCAAAAAGAGAATACTCATCCTCGACCAAAACCCTAATTGGTCGATCCTCGATTGATCGATGAGAAAAGATGGGTGTCGATGATCGAGAGGTTGATGATTTGATCAAGATAGATCAAATGAGGTGAGTAAAACTCAAACCCTAATTGGTTGCTTCTTGAATCGGATGAAAATCGTGAAACCCTAATTTTGACACATGAATGCTACACCGATTAATCTTTACGAGGTTGTGATGCAATGATGCAAATGTAAGGTGGTATATTAGGTCAAAAATTGGGGTATGATGATCTATTTAAGTTTCTTTTACGAAAGATGAAGATGAATATCTTTGTTTTGATAGGTGTAAAGAGACTTAAATATCGAGAATCTAAATTTTGGACCTAAGATACCAAAAATGCGGATGATGCAAAAATGATTGTAAAAGTTTTACCGGATGATATCAAAGAAATGACACGGTGGGAAAAATTTTGTGAGGATGACTCGATCTGCTTAAGAAAGAGGATCACATTTGTTGGGAAACAGCATATGTCTTCTCATTTGGGAAAAGAGATTCACAAAACATGTGAATATCCGTTTCGTTTGAGAAACAAAGGATTACCTACATCAACCTTATGACAATGTTTAAGGTAAGTAAAGATGATATTACCAAGTATCGACCTTGTGATAGTTTATGGTAATGAAGTATAAAGATATTACCAATTATCGGCAATGTGATAATTATAACAAGGTAAATCTTTTAAGAAACTTTGTTTGAGTATTGACTTTGTGAATATCGGACAAATGATGAAACGGATCTCAAATGAATTTTGAAGATATTACCAATTATCGACAAAGTGATAACTATAACAAGGTAAATCTTTGAGATATATTCTTTGGTATTGACCTTGTGAATAACGAGATAGTGAAAGAGAGAACTCAAATGAGTTTCTACTTTCTTGAATAAAATCTTGCGAGGATCTCTCTTTTGAAAGCGGGCATTTTGATCGGAAGACACGGTTTTCTTTTAAGCGGAAAGACAAGCTGGGGAATTTCTCAAATACATCGTGATTTGACTTTGTTGAGAAGAACAAACTTTCATGACAAGTTTAAGAATGAAAAAGAAATAAGCGGCTCAAATGATGAAATTTGCTTATTGCTTTGTTGATTATAAACGAGGGTTCTATCCGGGAATGAGCGGAAAGAAAGGGTCAATCAAAACTTTGCTCGATGAGGAATAATCTTAAGCGGGGAATAGGAGAGAAAAGATGTATTTCTACTGCTGGGATAATCTCGGGGATATGATTGTACTTATGAGTAAGTGTGATTTAAACCGATGATATGGAAGCATACATTTTGAGAAATGCAAAAATGCATAAATGATGCTATTATGTATGAATGTCATGGATGTTATGAATGTCATGTGCATGCTGACAATACTTGACAGAACAATAAAGAGGTATTTGGGAAAAGGACTATGTCACAGTTCGAACAAATATTTAGCATCATGACAATGGTGTGAGCGTTTCTTGATGAAGGATCTGAGTTGCATGCTTTAAACTTTCGGAGAAAGGCATTTCATTGGCAACTTTGTTGGGAATTCTTTTTTTGGATAAGAGTACCGTCCTTTGATGATTTCTGCTGAGGGGAAGAAAACTTCCGTAGCAGCTGCTCTATCTTTCAGAGATCGAAACACTTATGGAGAAAGCTGTTGAAGTTCTCTCTGTGTTTAGAGTTCAAAGGAGAATTTTGCTTTTCGTTTCAAAATTTTGAAGTAAAAATTCATTTAAAAATTTTTAGTTTCACATAGTGATGTTCACAATAAAAAAGCGTTATTTTGCAAAATAGAATAAAGCGAATTTGCAAACAAAAGGCCAAGGCTCAAATTTATTGATAGAATGGTAATCGAAGGCGTGATCCATGAGTTATTTACAAAAGTTGGAAATGATAATTTATTGGGAAAAGGCTACATTGAAAGTAAATAACCACTATTATCCTAACAATTTTGAATTTCAATGTGTTTGTTGCTTGAAGATTTGATTGAAGATCCGTTGTGGAAGATTCTTGATTGAATCTGATGATTCGATTACTTTGTCATTTTGTATCCTATTTTGCCTAGATTGCCTTTTCGAGTTTTCAATCTATCGGGATAATTTCATTTATTGTCTCTAATTTTTGCACGGATCTCCTTTTGGTTTTCAATCCACCAAGGTTTTTGCCTAAGCGCCCTTTCGGGTTTTCGACTTACCGAAATTCTTTTGTTTTTAGACAAAGTATTTCTTGGCGCATCGGCATTTACGGATCACGGAGTTCATCACCGTCCATGGTTGTGAGAGTGCATGAAAAGCTTCTTTTGCGATGTATGGGCCTTCATAATTAGGAGTCCACTTGCCCTAGAATGCGGTTGAAAATCAGAATCTTTTTAAGCACGAGGTCGCCTTCTCGAATTCACGAGTCGGACCTTTTTGTCAGCTTTCTTCATTCTTCTTTGATACAATTATGCGTGACACGAGCGGTCGACGCTTTTCTTGATTAAGTTCGGTTGATCGTATATGCTTTGACACCATTCGACCTCGAGATAGCTTTGTTTCCATGAGAACTCTCATTGGCGGAATCTCAACTTACGGGGCACTACTTCCATGCCGTATACGGAGAAAAGGAGTTGCCCTGTTGAAGTGCGTCTTAATCTGATACCCATGCCGAGCAAATGGCGACATTTCGTGCCGGTCTTTGTAGGTGATGACCATCTTACGGACAATCTTTTGATGTTCTTGTTGGCGGCTTCAGCGGCGTTCATCTTTGGCGGTAAGGAGATGAGTTATGATGCTCGATCTTGAATTCCTCACAGTTCTTTCATCATTTTGTTGTTCAAGTTTGATCCATTATGCATAATGATCTTGCTTGGAACTCCATATCGGCAAATGAGGTTGTTCTTGATGAACCTTACAACCACTTGTCTTGTAACGTTGGCGTGAATCTTGCTTGACCCATTTGGTGAAGTAATCAATAGCCACTAAAATGAAGCGATGTCCGTTGGACGCTTTTGGTTCGATCATTCCGATCATGTCAATTCCCCACATGGAGAAAGGCCATGGAGAAGAGAGGAGGTTGAGTAGAGTCGGTGGCACATGGATCTTATCTGCGTAGATCTGGCACTTGTGACATCTCTTGACGTGTTTACAGTAATCGGATTCCATCGTTATCTAATAGTATCCTGCTCTCAATATTTTTCTGGACATTACATGCCCATTTGAATGGGTTCCAAAGGACCCTTCATACACTTCATGGATGATCGTATACGCTTGTTGGCGCATCGAAGCGAGAACCATGTCGAAGTTTCTTTTGTATAACACATCCTCATTGAGGAAGAAGTTTCGAGAGAGCCTCCTTAGGGTTTTCTTATCCTTGTCGATGCCCAGTGGGTATTCGTGTTTGAAGAAAGCGTTTGATGTCGTGAAACCACGATTTATCGTCGAAGGCTTGATTACAAACACATATGCAGGTCTTTCAAGGCGTCTAATGCGGATTTTGGGCATATCATTCCAATCGTTGACTTTGAACATGGAAGATAGAGTAGCCAAGGCGTCTGCCATTCGATTCTGATCTCGAGGGATATGATGCAGTTCAACTTTGTAGAAGAAAGTCAACAAACGTCTTGCATAATCTTTGTAAGGAATCAGACCAAGATGATGAGTTTCATACTTGTCTTTGATTTGATTGATCACAAGGGTTGAGTCTCCATATATGTCAAGGATCTTGATCCTCAAGTCGATGGCTTCTTCGATACCCATGATGCAAGCTTTGTATTCTGCGATGTTGTTGGTGCAATCAAATAGTAGTCGCGGCGGGATATGAGAACCCTCGGGAGTGATGATGGCGCCCAATTCCATTGCGAAGACATTAACTGCTCCATCAAAAATTAAGCCCCATCTAGATTCTGGATCAGGACCTTCGCCGGGTAGCGGTTCGTCGCAATCTTTCATCTTCAGTACATAACATCCTCGTGCGGGAAGTCAAATTTGAGAGATTGGTATTCGTTGAGCGGTGATAAGCCAAGTGATCGTGAGAATGCTTCCTTTGACCGCTTTTGGTAGCGGTCTTGGATGTCATATTCGGATAGCGACATCGCCATCGAGCAATTCTTCTGTTAAGGCGGGCTTTTCAAAGGCGTATTTGATTGGATCCATTTTGGAGATTAACCAAGTCGTGTGATTGATCATGTCTTGGCGAGAGCGTTTTGAAGCCCACCAAAGCGACATGTTTTCTCGAGCATGGATAACGAGTTTCACGATCTGTGAACTTTTTACTCAAGTAGTAAATGGCAGCTCCTTCTTATCGGTGTCATCTTCGTCAATCTGCGACCTATGGATTCTTCTAGCACGGTAAGTACAGGATTAACGGTCTTCCTTCCTTTGGAGGATTAATATTGGTGGTTACGACGGTATTCCTTGATCTTGTCAAAGCTTTTGACAATCTTACATCCATACAACTTCTTGATTCTTGCGGAGAAGTTTGAATATCGGCCAGGTGGATCATTTGAGAGATAAATCGGAGATGTAATTCAACCGTCAGAAATCCTCTTACTTGCTTCTCCGTATGTGGCGTAGGCATTTCTTGAATAGCCTTGACTTTGTCGGGGTCCACTTCAATACCTCTTTGTTGACGATGAAACCTAGGAGTTTTCGGATCTTACCCCAAAGGTGCATTTGTTAGGGTTCGGTGGGAATTTCCTTAGTCGTTGAAACAACTTGAGATACTCTACATGCTCATCTTGATGTCGGACTTTGCTATCATGTTGTCCACGTAGACTTGATCTCTTTGTGCATCATGTCATGGAAGAGTAGTAGTCATCGCTTTGGTAAGTTGCGCCGCATTCTTTAATCAAATGGCATTACTTTGTAGCAAAAGTGCCCGTGGCGTGATGAAGGATGTCTTCTCCATGTCTTGAGGCCATTCGATCGATTATAACGGAGAAACCGTCCATGAAGGAAAAGGCGTTGAATTTTGCGGTCTATCCACTAGCATGTCAATATGCGGAAGCGGGAAATCATCTTTCGGACTTGCCTTGTTCAGATCCCGGTAGTCAACACACATTCTGACCTTCCTGTCTTTCTTAGAGACAGGTACTATGTTCAGAAGTGACGAGGAAACCTGCGTCGAGCTGTTTTTGAACTTCCTTTTTGATTTTATCGGCCATATCAGGGTGAACTCTTCTCAGCTTTTGCTTAACTGGTGAACACTCCGGCTTTAATGGCAAATGATGCTCCACGATACTGGTATCTAACCCTGGCATGTCCTGGTAGGACCAAGTGAACACATCAACATATTCTTTGAGAAGATCTACCAATTTGCTCTTGACGTTGCTGTCGAGTAGAGCTCCGATATTTTCTTCTTTTTTGTCTTCTTCAGAACCCAAGTTGATTGCTTCCAGAGGTTCTTTGTGAGGTTGAATGATCCTTTCCTCGTGCTTTAGCAATCTAGAAATTTCATCTGGGATCTCTTCTTCAACTTCTTCCTCGGCAACTTCACAGGGGATTTCAAAGTTGGGAGAGGGCATAGAGTTATTGCTTTCAATGGATTTGTCCATCTCTTAATCTGCATATTTAATTTATGTTTGATTAATTAACTTCTTATCATTTTTTTTTGAAAAAGTCAATGTGAAAGTGTATGCAGATTATTATATTTTTTTTGAAGATTTTTATTTTATTTTATTGTGTTTTTTAGGATTATCATTTCCAGGAAAGGGTAAAATGAAAAATAAACACAAAGTGTGGAATCAAAACAACGCATTTTATTTATGATTCACAATATGAAACAGGGCCCTAAAATACAAACTCATCCGTCTTGGGCAAGACAAAGAGAAATTATTTAAAAGCTAAACCCTATAAAACATCTCTACACTTTGGGCGAAGTGAGAGTTCAAAACAAAAGTAAAGATAAACTACTTAGAACTAGGAGCGTTAGTCCGAACTTCGGGTTTCAGTGGTGGCGAACTCCTTGGAAGTCGGTACTCAGGTAATTTTCCTTTTGGTTTAACCCTTGAGTAGACTTTGGTCGTTGTTTGAGCGGTTTGAAGACTACGGACGATGGACTTTGCCTCTCGTCTTTAGCGATCTTCTTCCGCTTGATGAGCAGATCGGGAAGTATGGGATATAGCATATGTGCTTCTGTTGATCTTTGTGTTGAATTACGAGGATGCACCCTCAATCTTACGAGTGAAGAGACTCGTTGTCGGCGACACTTTCCGCCGTATCTGAATCATACTCGATCTTGATGATCATGTTGATGTAGTGATAATCTAGATCTGGTTTAGTGAATTCCACAGGCGTGTTAAGCGAGAGATCTTCATTCGGGACCTCGATTGGTGATTAGGCGAGAAGGCAGTATACCTCCTCGATTGACTAGGATACTCAAAAGAATCACCCCATCCTATGGGTTGTATATCTTCGATTCTGATTCTCGAGCTTTCTGGCACAGTATACTTTACCATGTAGTCAAATTTACCGCTTGGTTCTCCCAAGGTATCCCAAACTTGGAAGGGACGGTGGATTTTCATGTCGTTCGAGGACATGTCTTTGAATTGATCGGTCGGTACAATTCCTCTTGAGACACATATTCGGAATTGTTTAAATAAGTACTCCACTCTTGATTCGGAGGGATCGTCTTCATTATCTTCAATGGTTACAACCTTCTTGGAGACGAGGGTTTAAAACCCCCAACTGTTGAAGACTTCTTTAATTAGATGAAGTGCTTCATCCCTTTGCTTGTCTTTGGAGAATCGGTGTGAACCCGAGTCAATTTTCGTCTTGTTCTTGGCGGGTTTGATTACTTGTCCCCATCCTTGACATTGCCATCTTTCACCATCTATCGCTTCTTTATATGAAGAGATAGATGATCATTTTCTTTGGTAGATTCATCTTAACGGATGTTCGAGGAGATGTGTTCCTTGATGTCATTAGGTGATGAAAGAAAGCTGGACAAATGGCTTACAAGCAAAGCTTGTTCACGTGATGGTCACCAACTTTCCATTTCTTGTGAATTTTAATTTCGATGGAGAGTAGAATTCTGCTCACCCTCGTGGATCCAGGTCTTCCTAGTAGACAAGCATGGCGGTGGTACGTCCATGACTTGGAAAGTAATTTGGAAAGTGTGCGGACCAATTGTCATCGGAGATCAACTTCCCGATAAGCGACTTCCTTGATCCATCGAAAGCTCTTACTACTATGTCATTGAACTTCATTGGTGTCCCTTTGTAAGCCAAGCGAGCGAGTGTCGTCTTGACATTACGTTCAAAGATGAACCGGTATCTACCAATACATTGGACGGGGAATCGATTGGCAAATCATCGAGATGTGCAAGGCCAATTGTGATCTTTCCTTCCTCTGAAGTTCCTAAATCACTGAAACTTAGATTATTACAAGCTGTCATGTTGGCGACAATACCTCAAAGATGCAGTAGTCACATCGTGGTCTACATAGGCTTGGTCTAGTACCTTCATTAAAGCTTCTCGATGAGCTTGAGTTGAGGAGCGAGCAGTATTGAAATCTTGGAAGGAGTGTGCATCAGTTGATCCACGACTCGGTATTCGCTTTTCTTGATTAATTTCAGTATCTCATCAAAATCTGCGTTGACGTCGGTCCTATCAGGAGAACCAACATTTGTGCTTGGGTTATCAACGGGAATCGTTGCAGGATTCTCGGAAGGTATGTTAGCGGATTTTGTCGACAACGAGCTGCGGTGGTCTTGGTGGCAGCGGGTGTGTACTCGTCCACTTCGTGTTACTCGTCTATCTCGATTATATTGACATTAGTTGGAAGAGTTGGCATAGGTTTCTCCTTCCGTCCTCTGTCGAGTTGCATTGTATTGGTAGGGAATTGCTTTACTAGGCTGTATGGAGCAGGACGGGTAAGCAAATCACCAAAGGAGACTGGAGCGTTGGAACCGTTGTATTCAATCTCCACATGTTTGGTTACATTGAAACAAGGGATGATAACGTTTACTTGAGATTTTCGAGTTGATATCACGAGACTAAAAGCTCATGCGGAAAATGCCCTCTTGTATTTCGTCATGATCATCTACATTTACGTAGATCATAGGTCACATTGTCTAACAATCGAGATACGCTCTTATGGTGGGACATCCTTGAAGATCCTTGGAGCGAGATGTGGCAAGCTGCGTAATTGTGCTAGTGAAGGTGCTCATTGTCTTGTATGCTTCATGGAGATGCACCAAGTTTCCTCGATCAAGCTTACGTGCGTGACAAGATACATCATGTTTCTTAGTATCAAACTCATTTGATATGTCTGTGGTAGGAGGCGGATTGGCTTATCGTTCGGTTGTACTTACGAAGGAAAGAAGATTAGATTTTACTAATCTTTGTACTTACCTTTTAATGCTATCAGCTCAGGTCATGGCTGGTGCTCCTTGGTGAAAAGGGCAAGATCGTCGCTTTGTACCACCATGGCAATTTTGGGGAAGGAGGTGGTGATCTTATGCATGTCAGATTCTTTTCTATTAGCGCGGTAAAGTTACGTATGCGTCATTGGAAGTGGGTCGGTGCGTGATCCGAGGTTTTGATTGTTAAGCTTTGCACATTGGCGAAATTTATTGAGTTTGTTGATTTTGTTGAAATTGCGGAGCAATTCTTGTGTTTAGATGGTGTTGGGGTGCTATGGCAGCTACATCGTTGTTGAATGACATTCTTCTGCGGTTTCCTCGGGATACCATTCCTATGTCATGTTCCTTTTCTTTGGAAAAGCTGTCCCCACCTTCTAGTTCCACTAGAAGATCACTTCCTTGGTTAGGCGTCGGTTCGAACCCCTTCTAATCGCATTCCATGCTCACCATCTCGGTGAAATCTCGGGGCGCTAGCGATCATTCGCTCGTAGTAGAATGAGCCAAGAGTGTTTAAGAATACCTTAGTCATCTCTTTCTCTTCCAGGCGGGTTGACTTGGGCGACAATTTCCCTCCATCGTTCGCATATTCTTTGAATGTCTCTCTTTCGAGACATGGGCGGAGTTGGTCCTATCGGGAGTCATATCAAGTTGAACTTATATTGTTGTCAGATGCTTCACCTAAGTCATTGAATGTTTGGATACTTATTTGTCTAATCCCGTGTACCACTTGATCGACAGTGAGACTATCTTGGAAGTAGTGGATTAACAACTGGTGATCGTCGTTGTATGTGGACATTTTCCTGGCATACATCGTGAGATGACTTTGTGGACAGGAGTTTCCCTTGTACTTTTCAAAATCAGGGACTTTGAATTTTGCGGGTATCCTTACGCGAGGAACTAAGCAAAGATCCTGGGCGTTTTTGCCAAACAGTTCTTTTCCACGAATTGTTTTAATTTCAAGCTGCATTTTGAGGAGTTGTTCCTGGAGATTCTCCATCGAGCCACGGGAATTCGTGTTATTGCCTGGAGTATGGTGAACTTCTTCATCTATGGTAGTGTGCACTACGGAAGCTGAGTTCGTCATAATTGGTTGAGAAACCGACATTGTTACTTGTGGAAGAGTTACTCCACGTTGCGGAGTAAATGTAGAGTTTTGCTGCAAAGTAGGTATTTCAAGCGGGGTTGTTTGAGAAGTCGGTTGGCGAAATCCGATGCCAAAGTTGAAAGGCATGCCCCATGGATAGCCTACGGCATCTTGAAAGGTGAACTCTTGACGCGACAGTTGGCTGGAGTAGTAGTGTCTTACGAGATCATTGCTTGGTTTTGTTGCTTTCGATCTTTGCTTGTTGACTTTGCGTTGTGGCCAATGAGTTGACCAAAGATGTGAGTCTCTCCACTTCTTCTTGTAGTTTTGTTCTTGTACTCTGAAGTTCAACATTCTCTTGTTCAAATCCTTCCATTACTTTTCTTCTTTTGATCTTGTATCGTGCGTTCGAGTTGGTAGTGGTCGAGAAACCCTAAGGCAACAACTTGGCGATCTTTTCCTATCTGTTCAAACTGTTCAAAGATCAGACTCTAGACAATAGACTTAAATGCAAAGTATGATGCATGATTATGATTGTAAAGAAAGATTTCCAAAGAATTTATGCTAAAAAGAGATATTTCTGGCAAATATTTGGATAGAAAACACACATTTATTGATTATTGAAAGAAGATTACAACAATATTATTTTTGGAGCATTGCTCACACAAATGATAAAATAAATGATAAAATTACAAACTAAATTGAACTAATTAAATGTCTTCGTCGGATGAAGATCCAAAGGCTTGATGCAGTTTCAACTTTAGGATTTCCTTTCCATAGTGAGCTTTCAGTTCAGCTTTCTCGGCTTTTAGCTTGCTAATGACTTTCTTCCACTTGTCGGGGCGGGATCGTGGTTGTCATTGCCTCAAGCTTTCTTTTCCTTTCTTTGACGTATCTTTGGATTGCGTTATCTTTCTGACGAATCTTCTCATCCTTCTCCATGAGCCATTCATCCTGGAAGTAAAGCGTCTTTTCATGATCTTTGACTTGTTTCATGAGCTTCTCATTCTCAAGATTAGTCTTAAGGAACTTGTTTTCCAAAGCCTCTTTTTCAAACCTTATTTTGGTCAAAGCTTCTTGGTATTCTCCCATAGTTTCGACGGGAAAAATTGTTAATTTGGAAGCGGTTGAGAACATGGGTTCTTCATAAGCGTAAGGCATTCGAAATTCTTTCGCTCTTTTCTTTACCCAAGAAGTGTAAGTTTCCATGGCTACACAATTCTTTGCCTTACCCTTTTCTTTCTTTCGGATGTGATGCCAAGCTCTGATCATTCTAGCCTTCAATCCTTGGGAATCTTCTCCTTCGTGATATAAATAACTCTCTACTGTAAAACCAAGAGGTTTACTAGAATTTGCGTATCCGAGTTGACGTCTCGCCAGGAATGGGTTGTAGTTGATTCCTCCTTTTGTACTAATGAGAGGTACGTTGGCAAATTCTCCACAACTCTCAATGATTTCCATCTCATTATCTGCCAAGGTATACCAATGGATATAAATCGTTTGTAAGAGACATGAGTCTTGAGACCAATGCCATTCATCTTTGTTTCGCGGAAGATAGGAGATTTAGGCAAGTGTGAGACAATCCATTTGAAAAGCAGTACACAACACACGATAGTTCCGTCTCCTGACGATTTCTATGATGAATAGAGATGTACGTGTCACCAAGTAGAGTGGGAACGGGATTTCCAATCGAGAAAGATCCTTATGGCGTTGATATCAGCGAAATTTGGGACGTTGGAAACAACACCAATCCATAGAGGAGTAAAGCTAAAATAGCTTCAAAGGCTACCATACTACCAGTGCGGAGAATTTGAGAGCCTTCTCCATTAGGAACTTTGAAGTTAGTCCTAAGAGTTTTCCTCACGGTAGTTAGGTTTTGTCTATCTCAAATTTCTTTAAGTGAGTCATCGTTGCAATGGTGGTGATTTAGGAATGGCTTCAAACCATTGAAAGGTACTTTGTCGATCTTGAGATGCCTAGGATATCGCGTACTCTTCCAAAGTAGGCATCAGCGATGTCGGGAAAGTGAGGCAGTGATAGGCGGATCGTAAAGCGAGCAAAGTTTTGAGAAGTCCTTCATCAGCGTTAGTGTTCAGAAGAGTTAAAAGAGTTCCATAGCGTTTTCTGAAATCCGAGGGATCTTCTACCAAGGATGCTAACTCTTTTAACTTTCCTACATCAGGAATTCTAAAAATGTATCTCTTGGTGAGAAATGAAGTTTTACAAAGAAAAAAATCTGAGATAGACCTAAATTCTTTGGAAATGGGAAGAGAAATGAAGTTTTTTTTTTTGAATGAATGAATGCATGAATGGATGCGGCAAACATGGTTAGTAGCTATACACATGGTCAAGCGTTCGAAGTCACGAGCATGAGGCCAACGATAAGAATCAACGTGGTTAAGTTCTAAGGGCTTATTCATACGTGAAGCAGGTTCTACGATATCTGAGCTCAACACTCCTCTTTGAAATATTATCGGTTTGTTGAATACTCGATGGTCCATAATATTTTTCAAGAGAAACTACTTTGATCGTAGTCTCGCATGACAATTACTCTGAACTTCACGCGAATAATCTGCACTACACCTAAATGGCGGGATGGGTTATGTGTTCTCTGACCAACTCATGAGTTCCTTGAAAGCAAAATGTCTTCGCAAATACTTGCTAAACACAAATACCCCAAGACAACCTCCAGAGAGAGATATTAACTTCGTAAGTATTGAGACTTCTTACGTATTAATACCCCCACCTAGATCTTAAAAATGTTTCTTAAATTCGGGTTAGGATTTCTTTCCATCAGATGAAATCGCGAAAACACACAATAAAGAAAAACAGACATATGCATAATATGAAAGCTTATCCCTTTCTTTTCTTTTGAAAACAAAAAGCTTGGTGCTCTTGAGCAGAGTCACATTTTTTGAAAATCAAAGTTTCAGCATACTTCCCAACAGAGTCGCCATTTTTTCTGTTCGCGTTAAAAAGCGTCGCGCTAGTGAATCGAATATGAATTCAGATCCTCTAACTCGAAACGATTTACTCTTTTGATTTGTTTATAAAGATGCCGCGAGCATCAAGCTTTATTATTTTCAACACAAGAAAGATGATTTAATGATTATGAAAAAGGGGAAAGCTGTTAATACCCTCAATTGATTTGATATGCGTAACGACTAGCGCAAACTAGGCATAGCATTGGGAGATTATGAGTAAGGGGTTTGTTATATAAAGGGAATAGATGGAGCACCCTAAATATATATAGTTATCTATAGCTTTATATATGAATATGTTTGATATGTTTGTGTGTTTTAATTGCTATTTCTATGATTGGGAAAGTTTCTCCTTTGGGATCTTAAGAAGGATAGATTAGTTGGGATCCTAGTGTTTGTTATTATTGTGCTCACAAAGATCTATGGATCTTCTGCATACATATCCCCTAGTGGGAATCAGAGCATTTGTAGCTCGGATCTAAAGGGATCTATGGTTTGTTTGGTCTAAGAGAGAAAGAAATTTGCTCGGCAAGGATGAGACCTTGTGCCTACGTATTCTCAAAAGGATGTTGAGAAAGTCAGAGCAATCGTAGTTCCCACTTATGCTAGTGGAAAGCAACGGGATGTTAGTAAGAGACAGACAAATGTCATCTTAATGAAAAATGTATCTAATCTATTTCATCACATACATTTTGAAAAGGTTTGATTGATTAAAATCTTTCATCGTAAGCTATCGGTGTTTTGCTTGAGTGTACAAGCGTTACCACTTACATGTTTAAGAAAGATGTTTTGAAAAATATGATTGAATCTTTTAACTGTAAGCATTGGGTGTTTTGCTTGAGTGTACAAGCGTTACCACTTACAATTAAGAGATGTTTTTGTTTGAAAAGAGTTTGAAAAGTTTTTGATTGTATGTGATGTGATAGATGAGATACTTCTTCCATAGAGATGATAGACGTCTAAATCTCGAGGAGAAATTGATTGGATTAAAGGGATGCTTTTAAGAAGCCCATGGGTCCTTGTATTGTAAGCCCAAGAGGAGGCATTAGAGGTCATCGGTCCGTGTATGAAGCTTAAGAGGAAGCTATAGGGTATGGCTGGCTTTGGCTTTAAAAGGGATTTCACCGGGAAACCATCCTTTTGGAATTAAGAGCAATTTCACCGGGAAATTATACTCTCTAGGTTCTATCCTAACGCGGGTGATTCTTTGTATTGGAAGCCCAATAGGAGGCTGTTAAGAGATTTTATGGTCTCTTTCATTGTATGATGCCCAGAAGGCTAAACTCAATGAGGAGTTCTTTTGAGCGAAGCCCAGGAGGTGACTCAGCAGTGTGTCTTATATGAAGCCTAAGCGGAGGCTAAACTCGAGATGAAATGAGTTACCTTGTACAAAGCCAAGAGGAGGCTAAACTCTGTGGGGATGAGTTATCTTGTATCAAGCCCAGAGGCTAAGCTGGGGAACCTATTGGTTAGACTAGTTGTTATGTTATAACTAGATAGTTGTATAAACAAGTGTGTGTGTGTGTGATATGTATTCACAGGAGTTTATGAAGGAAATATAAACAATGTATGATGTTTATTTACAAGAGTTTATAAAGGAAATATAAACAAGTGTGTGAGCGAGCGTTTGAAGCAGCGTAACTTGATTATTTACAAGTTGAATTGTGTACAAGGAAGTAAATATGTACGAGCAGTATTTATGTATAGAAAGATGGATGTACATAGGAGGTTGGGACTTACACCATAAGGGTGGCCCATTGGTTTGAAAGCAGTTTCACGGGGAATAATGCTCCTTTCAATATCAATGGTATTGATTATATCTGAGAAGCGAAAAACAAGCGATCGAAGTTTATCCGTGTTTGAGTAAAAAGTATCATATTATATACAAATAAAGATTGGTATGAATATAAAATGAATCTTTGATATGTACAAGGAAAATATGTATGTACATAAAGAATGTTTTGTTTGTGTATACACAGTGAGGTGAAAACAAGCGATCAAAGTTTATACGTACTTGAGTATAAAAAATATCATATTATATACGGATAAAAATTTGTATGTATTTGAATAAATTTTGATATGTACAAAGAAATATTATGTACATAAAAGAATGTTATGGGACTTACACGTGAGGAGGCCCATGATCGATTGAAATTCGAGAAAAGCAATTCGGTTTTATCGTTTAAATCGGATCGATCATGGTAAAAATGATGTAAGTTTGATGAAAAGTTTTGAAAAAATGATTTAAAAGTGTTTTGAAATGTGAAGTTTATTCATGAGAAGTTTTGAAAAGAATCGGAATTCGAAAGTTTGAAAAATTCACCTTTAAAGGTGGTTTTGAAAAGTGCTCGAAGTGTCGTTTTCGACTCAATTAAAACATAATCAGATGAAAGTTTTTGAAAATTTTGCACTATCATAAAATAGATACATTTATTGACAAGTGTACAAAAATCACCTCAAAATGAGGAGTTTGATTGGTTAAAAAATGTTGAAGTTTGTAAGGAAAATGAAGAAAATATGAAAAGTTTTAAAAAATGGTCCATGGGAGGTTTGAACCCATGACCATTGGGGTGATTACGTGGCAGAAAGTACTACAGCGTCTTTGAAACCGGGACAAGCGTTCATTCGTTTATTGAAACAAAAACACGTGTTAATATAATATTGGAAAATTTGAATTTAAAAAACTCAAGAACAGCGAATGCCGTTCTTCATCTTTGATTCAGATTTTGTAACTTGCTCGTTTCTTGATGAAATTGGAAGTTGTAAACATGAAAGTTGCTCGATTTTTAACAAGGAATATGATGATGGTTGTTAATTGCATTTATGTTTGGTCTAACACGATTGAATTTACGAAATCACGAAGAACCCTAGAGCGTAATTTCTAATTGAAATGATGTGTAGTTGATTTTTCAAATTGTTTGAGGGTTAAGGATCGTGATAGGTGCAGAAAACAAATGGCCAAGTTTTTTTCGTTTAAGTGCAAAGAATCATGAGATTGAAGTTTGAGTTCTCACTGTTCAAGGCGAGATTGAAGATGATGTTGGAGTGTTTCAAAGCGGTTTGATGATTGTTTGAGCTTCAGCGGATGTTAGGGAAGGTGTATGATCACCTGCTTGCTTGAATCACCACAGAACTCTCAGCCAAGTCCACCTGCATCAACTGTAAATGGAAGCTCGATTTCTATGTTAAAGTTGTTACAGTTAGTTTCTGATGATTTGGATCATTCATATGATGTTCATGGATGATGTTTGGATGCTTGGAACACAAGTTAATCAAGCTAACCAAAATTGAATCCTAAAGCGGTTTGCAAGCATAATGACCATGGCATGTAATTTCTGGTTTCTAGATTAGTTCATGTTGCTTTTATGTTTTAGACAAGTTTGATATTGATTATGAAATGTGTTTGACACCAAAGTTCATCATAGTTTTCACTAAATTTCAAAATTGCAAGTTATCCTCACTTTGGACTATAATTCAAGAAATTGGAGAAAGTGGAAGGAAAGCATGAACTTGCATTGCTTTGGTGTGTGTTTGAATGGCCAACATGACCTCTATTTATAGGTCAAAAGTTCTGAAAAATTAGGCACAAGGACATGACATTTGTAATTCAAAGTTGCCTTAAAGGGAAAGAAAGACTTTTGCAAAAGGAAAAGGAAGCTTCCTTTTTTAACCATGTGTTATTTTTCCAACTTGATCCAATCCTACAATTATTACCTCTAGCTGATATTTATCAGCCCTAATCTTCAATTTTGGCAAGGTGGCATTGCTTCTAGATGAAGAAATCAAAAAATGACCTATAATTTGAAGTTTTGAACTTTGAAAATCATGTTCATGGAGCCTTATGTTTCAATTTCAAAAGTATAGCTAGACTCCATGGATTTGAGAGTTCTTGGACATTTTAGAAATCTTGTTTCAAGAGCTAAAACTTTCATGTTTTGAGTTTTTTCCAAATCAAAGTGGAACTATGTGAAAAAATGCCATGAAGTTTGGAAAAAATACAAAATTTTAACACAGAAATTTTTCTAAGTGTTGGAACTTTTGACTTTTGTTGACTTTTCAAATTCTTTGATTTTTATGATCATGATGGATCATTTGAAGTATTTTGATGATGGAAAAAGTTTTGTTTTGAAAAATTTGACAAAAGTCAAAGTTTGACTTTTAAAATTGTTGATGAACGTGAACTTCTAGGATGTTTTGAATCCAGAAATTAGGTCAAGATGTTGTATCTAAGATATAATGACCAATCTCTAGCCAAAAAAGTCATTTGTTGTTCAAAAAGTCAGAGAATACTCATGCTCGACCAAAACCCTAATTGGTCGATCCTCGATTGATCAGTGAGAAAAGATGGGTATCTGATGATCAGAGGTTGATGATTTGATCAAGATAGATCAAATGAGGTGAGTAAAACTCAAACCCTAATTGGTTGCTTCTTGAATCAGATGAAACCCTAATTTTGACCTGTGAATGCTACACGATTAATCTTTATGCAGGCATTGGTGATGCAATGATGCAAATGTAAGGTGGTATATTAGGCCAAAAATTGGGGTATGAAAGATATAACCTAACCGGTATATATCACCCGATAAAAAATAATATCAACTCTTTTCTTGCCGCTATACCGCCGCAACAGTCTTCCTCTTCATCTTCTTCATCTTCCTCCTCTTCTCGTTCATCGTCTCTATCCACGCCATTCTCAAGAGTGATTGTAGCCATTCAGGTTATTGTTCTCGGTAGGTTCTTTGTCAAAAGAAGATTGATTTAACGCTAATGGACGTATAGGGGTAGACGAGAACACGTTTGGAGGTGGTGACAGCGATTTAGAGTTTGGGTGAAAGAGATAACAGAGAGAGATAGCGATAGACGAGAAAGAGGGGGAAGAGGAAATGAGATAGGTTTACAACTTTGTAGGCTAAACAAGGTTAATACACCGTTCTTTTTCTATTACCCAGGTAAAGGGAGGGATTGTTTAGAATTTGAAGAAATTGTGATGCTTGGCAATAAGGATGAATTTTATTGGCTAGAAAGTGCGATGTATTGAAAGACCAATTTGGACAAAAGGTAGTGCAAATTAAATTTTGAAGAAAGGGTAGAATGGGAAATGCATAAGCATTTTCCAATATTGGGTAGGTATTTGACAAGTAAACAAGCAATAGAAAAATAAATGAATAGTAAAAGAGACAATGGAGAGAGACATACATCTAAGATTTATACAAATTTGACATAACTTGACCTAATTCTTATTGAGAATACCACTAATTTTGAGAGCTTTCAATAAGATATTCCCATGAAACTCATTTTACAAGAATATGAAGTTTAAAGGCTAACTTTGAACCTAATAATGAACATAACTTAGAGTGAGTTTAAAGTGGTCATCCTTTAAACTAAGCGAGATATTTTCCACGATGATCTCAAACTAACTAGAGTTTTACATCTATCCTCCAAACCAAGATGGATTTTTATGTTGGTTATCCTCTAATCAATATGGAGTTTTATGTTGGTTATCTTCGAATCGAACATATGTTTAACACATATTGACCGCTGAACGAGATGAGATTTTACGAGGCTAATCTCAAATCAATTGAGCTTTACACCGGTTGGGTTCAATAATTATTATGTAGATTTTAAGAGATGGTTTCTCAATCAAAGAGATCTTTTCTTCTTGGTGATACTCATGAATCAAACAAATACTTTCCACGATAATCTCTCAAACCAAACAAGAACATTTACTAGTTTAGCTCGTAACTAAACAACTTCTTATAAAAGAATACTTACTCCAGAGATAATGCATTCTTGATAGTGGACTCTTGGTAAATTATCCTCGAAGACAATGAGTGTCACTTAGACACAAGATAACTATCAAAAATTAAGGAAATTATATGTGTGAAAGTGATAAATTTATAGAATTGAGAGAGAGAGAGAGCAAAAATGGGATAAAAACATATTTTCAGGGTGAAATCGAATGATAGATAAGCTCTCTATTAATAAGCCAAATTGGGGTTTAAATTTGGAAACCATCCACGAGCGAAATGAATTCCATAGTCGATTAGGCTAAAACTCGATTGTTCAAGCCACAAATGAATGTTTTGATATTTAGTTGTTAACAATCATTAAGAGACTATTCTAATCGATTTTAGGCTAAAAGAGTTAAAATAACAGATTATATGATTTGGGATAATCGATTATTCAGTTGTAAAAAACCCTCTAATTGATCAGATAATGTCCTAATCACTTAGTCAGGCCTTAAAAACATTTTCAAGTAGTTTTACTAATTAAAAAAAGAGGTTTTTCAAAGGTTTTTAGCGTGTGTGAGTTTTCCATTGTATTTCTAGAAGTACCTTTGTGCCTTTACTCAACACCGGTCACTCAGACGAACACGACCACTAGAGCTTTCTAAAATTCAGGTATTAGATATGAGATGTTAGAGGTGATGTCACGACACTAATATCATGGTGAACAAGGAATAACGAATAATAAAAGCACTAAAGTAAAATTGACACAATGATTGTTATCGATTCGGTGCAATCACAGCTCGTCTAAAGGCTACCAAGCTAGGGATGAAGTGCACTTTAGCGATATTAATTCATATTTAAACTCCTCATTTATAACCCCTCACTTAATCACTACCCATGACCATACGTAACACCATTTCCTACCGTTTATAATAGAATCAGTACCAAAATTTTAAAACATAAAGCAGTGTCACATGAGCGCCTGACCCAGCATAACATGAACATGAGCGCCTCTCATTCGATGCGTAACAACAACTATTCATCGAAACCAAACACCACCATTTAATACAGACAACATAAAATCATTTAACCCAACCCAACATAGCAATCATCATATTCCCTCGATTATATAATTGAACCCCACCCACGGATTTAACGATTCGAATTCCCTCGATCGCATCCTAATTTCGATTAATTTCAATTCGACTTTTGATCTACAATCATCTCGGACTAATTCCCAAACCTTGTTCCTCTTCTTTTCTTTCCACATTACGACTTCTTCTTTTCTTTCTCCCCGAACCTAATTCCTTATATTTTCTTTTAATCCAATAAATCAAATAATAATAATAATAATAATATAATTACTATTATTTTCTTAATGGGCTTAATATATAAATTCACACCCCACGCTATTCACCACTCACAATCAAATTAATCTAATTAAATACAATTATCGACAATAAATAAATAATATTATTCTTAATATTATTCCTCCAATTCTTAGATTAAATCCAACTTTAATTTTATTAATCGACCGCCTCTTACAATATCTTGTGAGATCAATTACTCGATTAATTCTCAAACTCGTCTAATTACAACAAATAATTCTCTTAATAATTTAATTAAATAATTAATTAAATTCAGGGCGTTAAAACTCTCCCCCACTTAGAACATTTTCGTCCTCAAAAATCCATTCGACACAACTATTCTTAGCATCACATTCGCAGCTAGTCCTTTGATTCAACAACAACTCAATCATAGTTTAAATCCAAACCTTATACTCCAATTTTCCAATTACTCTTGCAACTTAATCATTGCCGTCTTGCTAACCATTTTAGCAATACGTTGAGACAACCACCTTACAACATAGTAGCAACTGCTACTCGCTTACTTTCTTGTACAACATGTTATTCTCACCTTAGCAACATTCTCGTCGTAACATCCACCACTTACTTACCATTACGATAGCGAAATAATTTTATATCATCCAATATGATCCCGTCTACTATCAACAAGAGATTAAGGGTGATGAGTTCCTCAATTTGTCAATAGATAGCCGACAACCATAATGGAGATTAAATCGTCGTCACTAACATTAATAGTATTCCCTTTCCAATACATTCCAACTTGTCGAACAACCAAAATCTTATGTCGGTATTACCTTGAATTCGAAAGTAGCAGCTCCTACAATGTTTGCCTTTGTGTCCATCGTTAGCATACTAATGACATCTCACGACCGAACACATCAGAAGCGAAGATAAAAAGCATGACTAATATGGCGGTGTTTCACACACTTATCGTGTACAAAGGAAGTAAACAACATTGGACAACAACGGTCGAACAGACCAACTGCTCTAATACCACTAATGTAACACTCATTTCCTACCAGCGTTTATAATAGAATCAGTGCCAAAATTTCAAAACATAAAGCAGGTGTCACATGAGCGCCGAACCACGCGGCAACATGAACATGAACATGAGCCTCTCATTCGATGCGTAACAACAACTATTCATTAGAAACCAAACACCACCATTTAATACGAGACAACATAAAATCATAACCCAACATATCAATCATCATATTCTCGGTTATATAATTGAACCCCACACTGGATTTAAGGCGATTCGATTCCCTCGATCGCATTCTAATTTCGGTTCGAATTCGATTCGACTTTCGGTTTACAATCATCTCCGTGACTAATTCCCAAACCTCGTTCCTCTTCTTTTCTTTCCATTACAGCGACTTCTTACATTCTTTCTCCCCAAACCTAATTCCTTATATTTTCTTTTAATCAATAAATCAAATAATAATAATAATATAATTACTATTATTTTCTTAATGGGCTTAATATATAAATTCACACCCCCACGCTATTCGTCTCCTGATCCAAATTAATCTAATTAAATACAATTATCCACAATAAATAAATAATATTATTCTTAATATTATTCCTCCAATTAACCGATTAAATCCTTTAATTTAATTAATCGACACGCCTCTTACAATATCTTGACAAATCCAATTACTCGATTAATTCTCAAACTCGTCTAATATCAACAAATAATTCCCTTAATATTTTAATTAAGTAATTAATTAAATTCAGGGCGTTACACCTTCTACCTAAGAACCTCTTAGGTATGAGAAACTCCTATCACCCCCTCAATCACACATCGTGATAAAACAATAACAAAGATTTGACGACACACTTAAAGACACATAACCATCATTTCTTCAAAGCTTATGGATGATTAACAATTTACAAATCAACTAAAATGTCAACTCAAGTATTAAATAATACAAAAGTGACCCACAAGGAACAATTAACACAGACTAAAACCTTAAACTCTGAAACAACACATTCAACTTCCATCAATGTAACTTTCTCTACAAGTAGGGTTAGCTTTCTTTTTATATAAACATCAGCTATAGCTTGGGCCAAAACCGCTTCACATACATCTTCAAGGCTTCCCATTACTTTCTTCGTGAAAGTAGGATAAAAACTCTCCAAAAATATTGCAAAAGAACTTTACCTAAACTTGATAACTTTCAGTAAACAACTTAAACAAAATAACGCCTAGAATTTCTAAACAGAAAAATCAGTTCAGTTCTATAACACATGTTAAGACATCTACTTTGACATATTTCAAAAATTGCTGATATACTTTTGCTTCACATGTCAAGGCATCCATCATGACATTTTTAGCGAATGTTTTACCAAAATTCTTTGCCAAGTTAGAACTAACAAACTCCCCATTTAGCAAATTTTGGCTAAAACATTATTTTTGCATACAATCCATACAATTAAAGTCAGGGACCAATACCACAATAACAATCATGTAAATTCAGAAATCAGCATCTCAAGCCATCAACACATACTATTAGAGAAACTGCAGCTGAGAGACATAAACATACTAGATAGAGCAGTAACACACATATCAGAGGGCAACATCACAAGCACAGTCTATCAGAGATATAACAATGGAAAAGAAATTCTTAAACATATGTTAAAACATCACACATGCATACGCTACACAAACATGCCTACAAGCAGTCAGCTACTCCCCTCAAACTCATCAGTCCATCAGTATCTCAGTATCTTAGACTTCATTGAGATTCCACCACAATCATCAGGAGCATCAGCACAATTACTCCCCCTTTTTAGCCATAATATGCCAAAGTCAGAGAGACATCAGAGTAAACTCATGGTGTAACACGGTGGGAGAACTGACTTATTTATTTTGCGTTTTATTGCAAATGTTGCGGATAGCAAGAGTCGCCACTGAGTTTTCTTTTATCCAATTAAGGGAAGGCGAAAAGAACAGGAAAAGACCTTCATTAGATTCTGAGTACGGGAGGCAATTATGAAAAGGAAAGGTGTTATGCGCTTTCCATCCATAGTTATCTGGGCTCTTAATTGCTAACTCACTTTATAAATTTCTTTTTGGGTGTGTGTTTGAAAAATGTTTTGAAAAGGCATTTAACTTTGACTTCGTAATGATTCAGGAATGTATCAAGTGTTTGGAAATGTTTTGTTTTGGAAAATGACTTTGTAATGTTTCCATTGGAATGTATACAAAGTGTTTTGAAAATATTTTGAAAGGAAGTGTATGGTGTAAGAGCATTTTGATTGAGCAAGCAAAAGAGACTTATTTTACCCACTCGAGGCAGTCGTTTCCGTGTTATTTTGCTTTCCTTTAGAATAAGGCTATCCATACCATTAGTTGGTAGGTAACTCTATTAGATTGGATGTAAAAGGACATTCGAAGGGACATCGGATGGTCATAGAAGGCAACTTGTAGGGATATCTTAGCATTTTCATAGGGACGATCATCACTTTTGTAGGTAATAATCGGGGGCGAGATCATATATTCGTAGGCAACATCGAGGGTCATCGAGGGACTATGATCTTTAATTCGAAGAGACTATGATGATATGTTTGTGAGCGTCTTAGCTAAGATATCCCCGTTCGAGGACATGACCATTATTGAAAGCAAGAGGATACCTAAAGGGTGCATGTGTGAAAAATGGGTTGTTTTCAGATATTTATCTTGTGATTAGTGATCTAGATTGATTAAGTTAATATTGCCATACACGGCTAATTACTAGAAGTTAATAGGTGCAGAAAGTAAATTGCGAAATGTAAAGTGCGGAAAGTAAAGGTCCTACGCTATTACATGACTTTAGGCGGATACATAATATAGGAGTGCAAAAGTAAAAGAAATATAAAGTCACGAAAAGTAAATCTTCTGCTATTACATGATAAAGATTTTGCAACCTATACAACCTTTCTAGAATTTAAATACGGAATAATAAATAAACAATTAGAATGATGAGAAAATGTTAGTGAAAAAATGTTCTGGAAATTGGTAGAAAAAGAATTTTAGGTTAGTAACCCTAATTACTAAAAATTATCTTTTTTGGAGTTTTGTTGTAATTGATTTTAATGAAAAAAAACCTAATTCTAATCAATGATTTAAATGAAAAGAAAATGTTTTTTTTTTGTGAAAAAATTAAATAAAGGTTTTTGGAACCTAAATCTTAAAGTTAGACATTTTTGAAAATAGTTTAAAAAAAATTGCAAAGAAAATAAATTAGTTAGAAGAAAATAAATAAAAAGATTTAGTCGAACTTGACTAAGCTAATCTTAGGACTTATGACGGAAGTTCCCTCGAAACAAAACACTGCGATCAAAGGCAGGAGGAAACTCTGGTCATCTTCTCTGTTGCTTCCAAGATCAAACTGTAGAAATAATGAAAATAAATGCAAACAAAGGGACCTACCCCCTAAATCGAGAGTTCAATGGCGACCTTGGTAGGTCTGAATCGGCTTGGAAATAAGGATACGGCAAGCGGTAACCCGTTGCCCTAACAATGGTGTATCATGATTCTGCGTAAAACTCATGCACGATGGTTCTAAAATTTACAAACATCAATATAAGCATGGATATGTAAATCGAAGCAGTTTAAACAACATGAATTGAGATTTTTAATTTCATGAGTTTTACCAACCGATGACTTGGTTGTACGTTAAGGCACGATAAAGCTTGTGTAAGGCTTGGGATTGCTTCACGGAAACCTCGGGAAGATGATGGAATACTTGAAGCATGAGGGGGACTGGAGGATGTAGTTCGTGTTTGCTCGAAACTTGAAAAGTGAGAGAAGTTTGTGTAGGGTTTTCTATTACCCTCTCTTGTGGTATGATCTTGTTATGTATTTATAGGAGTGTGCATTAGGTCAAGTATAATTGGAAAATATATTGCCTTGAATGGAAGAATATTTGATTTGGAATTTTCATCAAATCTTGCCTTTTTGAACAAATCTCCATCAAGTCTCTTGCTAATCTCCATTATTTCGAAATAATTAGATCATTTGTCTTGCTTGGACCTCAAGAATGAGAGAAAATCAATCTTGTATTTAATATTTTGATTTTATATCTTTTATTTTAATTAAATTGGTTTTAAATGAATAAAAATCCAAAATAAATAAAAAATAAAAGATAAAAACGTGGCCTTGGGCTTGGAGGTTCCAATTCAGATGAGAAACAAGTTTGAACCAAGAAAGATTAAGCCCATTTAGAAAATTTTGATTTTTTTCAAGTATTTCTCTTTATGCACCTCCTCAAAAATGCTCAACTTGCACAACTTATATCTTGCTCAATTTTTAACATTTTTTGGTGTTCTTAGACTTTTTAGAAAGCTCAAGATGTCCTATAAACATCCTTTTGGTTTCATCTTCATTGAAGTTTCCACGTTTATGAACACTTCTTTGCAAAAAGATGACTTTTGGTTGACTTTTTAAGAGGACCTATAATATTTTGATCCATAACTTCCAAATGAAGCATTTCTAGTCAAAGCTTGTGATACATGAAGTTGTAGAGAATTGAATTCCCTTTAAAATGAGCTTTGGTGGAAAAATTCTGATAAAGTATTTGAAAGTTATGCCTGGTCAAAGTTCTGTTGACTTTTGTCTAAAAAACCCAATTTAGAAACTTTGACTTTTGATTAGCTTTTGACTTTTCTTGATAAATCATGATCAACCCTTGATCAAATGATGAATATCACTTTAAAATATTGATGTTGACCAAAAATTATGAAGTTTGACTACATGTTGATCATAGTTGACTTTTTGTTCAATATAGTTGATTTTCAACCATCTGAGCAATTGGATGAGCAATTTTGACTTGTAAGGCTTGAAACTTGACATGGTGATCCCTTGAAGCATATAATGAGGTATGATGACCACTTAAAGCACTGGAACTCCATCTTGACTTGAGAGGAACAAAACCCTAACTTGGATGGATTGCTTAGAAGAGATTTATCAGTCGACCCTTGTGAAATCCTTGAGTATGGAGTTGTGGATAGTCTTGAGAAGTAGGAGGAAAAATTTTGGGGTATAACACATGGAAAGTAATAATATTGCATATTAGTGCATACTAGTATTCAGTTGTTATTGTTATTTAGAGCTACACATTAAAGTATTACAGACCATAGTATCCATTTTTGAGCACACGTGCTAAATTAAATAAAAAGGAAGATCAAAGAGCCACAGAAACACACAACAACTTGGGAGCACCACAATTAATTCTCTGTAAAATCACTAGACCCACCACTTCCATCACTTCGCTTCACCATCGGAAACTTTCTCCTTCATCTTGAGAATAGTTTTCTTCCTTATGCACTTCCTCGATAACATTCTGACAACAACCTTTTCGACACTTTGATAGTTTCTTCAAATTTTAGTTTTCTTTTGTGTCTGTCGGATCACATCATCAAGCTCTATACATGCCTCCATCAATTTAGAAATCACATCGGCCTTGTTTGGGACATGTTTCCTATAAGCAGTTTATAGTGAAGAGACAATACAAATCCTCTTTTGTAGCGGTATCGAGTGGACATAATTCCGGGATCTTGATTGATAATGTTACCACGAGTCGAGGTAGGAAGACAATGAGCATCTTCACAACACATGTTTTAGCATGCTTGATGGTGCGATCAAATATATATGTGCCATAGTCAAATGGCTTCTTGGTACCAACAACATAAATAAATTTTCCAGCCAGTGATATAGTTGAAGTGTGATTTGTAGGAACCTAGTTTGCAACTCAATTTTGTGCGATATGGCATACTTGACACTCAATTTTGCAGTATATAGATTTTCCTTCACAAACCATGCACTTACAGTTTCTGATGTGATTTTGCAAACACGGTTGTTAGTTACTTCATTCATCTGCTCATCATCACTCCTTCCAAGGTGCTTATTAATAACAACAAGGGAGAATTCAACACACTTTCCTCTCACAAAGACCTTTCTAAAATCTTTACTCTCGTTGTCAACAGTCTTCAGGAATATTCACAATGAACTCCTTTACTAGAACCTCAAAACACTTAGCAAACTTGGTCACAATCTTCATTAAACCAATAGAAGACATAAGCTCCATAACTTCCTTGCATTCCTAGGCATCATTTCCTAGACCACTCTCAAGAGAAATTCTCCTCTGGGTGACATACTTCCAGCGCGTGACATAGTTGATAGAATGGAATGAAATATTATCTATAGGATCCTCAGGCATATTATAAGATGGCCTTTTAACCACAGTCTTCTTCACGGGTGTGATGTCATGGACATCATCTTCAATATCATACTCTGATTCAGATTGAGACATGGTCTTCCTTTTTCTAGAAGAGGGAACAACCTTACTCTAAGATTTTGGAGGTCCATAGATGCATTTCTTCTTGGTGCTCTTTAGAGGGGTATCAGTAAATGCAACCTTTCCTTTCTTAGTCTTGAGTCTCTTTACAATGCCAACATTCACATTCACGGTAGATCATTATCGGATAAATCGTCAATGTCTACAACATTTTCATCCATCTTTCTTCTTTTCTTTTGTGCTTGTAGCACTTTTCTTGTAGGCGTCTCTCTTGCGGTGATGTCTCAACATCAGGTTCAACTTCTTCAAGAACAAACTCAACCAATTTGGTAAGTTTGCCTTTAGTGCTATCTTTATCAATTATAGATGGTTCAATAGGAGCTTAAGGAGTAGCCTCTCTATTAATATCAGCAGGCATATAGGAAAGGGGAGTTGAAATCCCAGGTACAAATATGCCTTCATTTAAAACCCTAGCAACAATCCTTCTAATACTCCTATCAACATCAATGATGTCTTGTTTTGACTCATCGTTAGAAGAATTAGAGACATTACCTACAGCAGGGACTGAAGCTTCTCTTGATCGCCTTGCATGGAATGTGCAAAGCTTATTTGGTCTCGTATCCGGGCATGAAATCATGGCCAAGGGAGAAATGTCTAGAACTTCATCTGGAGATATATTTTCATGGTGATCTTCAGAGTTTGATGCAGAGAGATTTGGCTTGCTGGGAGCAGATGCATCATGTTGAGACATGTTGAAGATTTTGAAAATGGAGGGACGGAAATTGCTTTTTCGGAGGTGGAAGATGAAAGTACTGTAGGACACAAAGTTTGTATAAGCGTGTGGAAGAGATTTGAAATAGCGCACTTGGTATGGGCTCTTTATTTGTTGAATAGCATGTTCACACAATATTAAGTGGAACTTTGGAAAAATAAGCCCTTTAATGATATTATCACATGCCTTTAATTGCTATAATCCCTCATGTATACAGACCCTTAGTTTGCCTCTTAGATTTTCAAGTTGATTAGCATTCCATCCCTTTAAGTAAGTGTCGAGATAATTGCGTCTTAATGGTTGCATGTTCAAAGGCAACACTCTAGTCCTCAGCAGAATGAACATTAATGTGTTTAGTAATGTTGTATAATGTCATGACATTACATTTGACATTGTTTTTAGTCACTATATGCTCCATCAATCCACTTGAGACAGCTGCTTCCAACATCAATGTGTTCACCACATGCGGAGTAACAAGTCTTGGGGTACCCATAAATAACGATTGTCCTTAGATCTCACTTCTTTCATAAGCGCTTCACTTTTCTCATTTGTAATAATGCATTCGGACTTTGTCAAGTTTACCTTGAAGACTTGATCACCAGTTGGTGATAGTAACTATATTTGATGTCAACCCTTTAACAAGTAGCACATATTCAATAATTGGAATTCTGGACAATTTATCTTCCCATCCCTCGATTTCACCTTTGGCTCCATCTCCATGATCACATAACTAGTTGGATATGATCGATATTCACTAGCGATTCTTGACCCTGTCATATGTCTTGAACATCCACTATCAAAATACCAATCCTCTTTGGTGAGTGAGAGATGTATATGCTATAAAGCGGAAACATCGACTTTGGGGATCCATTGTTTCTTGACATCCGTAGTAGGCGACTAGACTCGGGTTGAGGTGTATGATTAGGATAACCATACAACTTAAAACAAAAGGATTTTGTGACCATAACATCCACAATGACATATCCGGTTGAAATCTTCTTTTGGATTGCTTGGGATTACCTCTTCCATGATGTTGAAACATTTGGTACAATATCATTGGTTTATTATGGATATGAGTTGAGTCTGAAGGGGGTTCCTTTATTTCATTAAATCCTATACCACTAATATCTCCTGCTACTCTTCCTACCTGGAGAATTTTATCAATGTAATCGGATCCTTTATGATACGATAGACTTGGACATTTGTCAAGTTCAGACTTCAGCAGGGTCACTTCATCTTCCAGATTGGAGATAGTTTTCGGATGCTCTTTCTATTCTGCCATAAGTTGAACTATAAGCTTTTTTTGTTTCTCCCTTCGACATACTTCACCGCCGATACATAGCTTCTTGTAGGAGGCAACTAACGTTGTATGCCACTTCATCATCACTTAAGTCTTCATCAAATAAGTATATGTCTATCAAAGCAGTAACATACTTGGCAGATTCCTCTTCACTTTCAGAATCCTCATCAGACCAGGATACAACCAAAATTTTCTTTTGTCTCTTGAGGAATGTTGGACACTCAGATTTAATATGACCAAAGCCTTCACATTCATGACATTGTAATCTTATGCCTTGAGTGAATCTTTCTTCTGCTCGTGCTTTTCTCCCAAATTTATTTGATCTACTGATGTCATATGAGTTATTCTTGACATTTAGTCTTGAATTTCTGTCCATCTTCTTCAGCAATGTGTTGAACTTTCTTCCAAGGAGTACTATGGAATTTGATAATTCCTCATCGATTATCTAGATCACATCCTTCTTATTATTCTCAATATTAAACACAAAAGCTATGATTTTATTCTTCTTCTCAGATCTATCGATGATGCTTAATTCAAAAGTTTAGAGAGACCCAATTAGTTCATCCACTCTCATGCTGTTGATTTCTTGAGTTTCTTCTATAGTAGTAACCTTCATTTCAAACATCTCAGGAAGAAACCTGAGGATCTTCCTTACCAGCTTCTCTTCTGGTATCTTTTCAGCTAGGGCATTGCATGAATTGGATATCTCAAGAATATTCATGTGAAAATTTTGAATACTTTCAGCATCCTTCTTCCTCAATTTCTCAAATTTGGTGGTTAACAGTTGAAGTCTTGACATCTTTACTTTGGAAGTTCCTTCATGAGTAGTTTTGAGAATTTCCCAAGCATCTTTAGCTACTTCACATGTGTTCACCAATCTGAAGATGTTCTTGTCAATCCCATTGAAGATGGCATTCAAGGATTTATAATTTCCAAGATCAAGTTCATCTTCTTCCTTTGACCAGTTTTCTTCAGGCTTTAATACAGAGGTGGGCTGATTTCCCCCCTATGATTACAGGATATGTCCATCCTTTCAAAACAGATTTCCAAGCCCGATTGTCCAAATACTTTAGAAACTCCACCATACGTGGTTTCTAGAGATCATAGTTAGTTCCGTCTAGAATGGGTGGTCTGTTCAAAAATCCTTCTTCTTTGTCCATAGTACCAGAAATTATCTTCCCTAGATCTCACCCAAAGATTAAGCGGGACGCCTACTCTGATACCAATTGAAATTCTAGTATCAGATATGAGATGTCGGAGGTGATGTCATGAAACTAATATCTGTAGACTGAACAAGGAATATGAGAATAATAAAAGTAGTAAGTAAAATTGACACAAGCAAATTGTTCACCTATTTGATTGCAATCACACCTCGTCTGGAGCTCTGAAGCCGGATTGAAGTCCACTAATAGAAGTATTAATTCATTAGGGCTTGGGCCAAAACCGCCCATACTTCAAGGCTTCCCATCACTTTCTCCATTAAAGTAGGATAAAAGATCTCCAAAATTATTGCAACAGAAATTTACCTAAACTTGCTAACTTCAAGCAAACAACTTAAACAAAATAACACCTAGAATTTCTAAACAGAAAAACCAGTTCAGTTCTATAACACATGTTAAGACATCTACTTTGAGATCTTTTAAAAAATGCTGATATACTTTTGCTTCATATTTCAAGGCATCCATCTTGACATTTTCTGAGCAGAATATTTTACCAAAATTACTGCCAACTCAAAAGTAACACTTTCTCATTTTCTCTTTTTCACAACTACGAAGCATCAAGTTCTGTCATCATTATTGTTGACTTTAGAATCACAAAAGAACCTTGAATCTTATTACTTGACGAGGCTTAATATGTCTTTGAGTTGATAACCGTTATTAGAGAGTTGAAAGAGAAAACCACTGGTGAACCTTAAAACATAAGTCTTCGCTTGAATTTCATTTCACCATAGTGTTGACTTCAACACAATTCTTGATCTCTAATAACATATTTAAAAGATAGCTTAATTCAAGATGATAGCTTGATTCAAGAGGATAGATAGATAAAACATTTTCAACATCTTCAATCGCTTGATCTATCTTTAATATATAAGGATTTTAATAGATATCGTTTGAAATCAGGTGTTGTTATCATCAAAACCAAACAACCAAACAGTTGATTGCAACTTTTGTATCAAACATCCAATCAAATGGCGACAACTTTGCCTCCTTAGATCACCTTGAAAATACTGAAGTGCATAGATCCATATGTTATTAAAATATCTAGTGGCTATACATTAAGTGATGTTTTATATCATATTATAGTAATGAACCATAAATGTTTGAATTTCATTCCTTTGGCATTTTCCACCTTCTAAACCTTGTTGTTCTTAATGATATCTTTGAGACTAATAAGCGTTACACTAAAGATGGTAGTGAACTTTTGAGTCCTCTCTTTGGTGGAAATACAATTGATTATGCAAAAGAGTCACGAGTGAGCTAAGATCATCCCATTAATGGTGAGGTGGTGTTTGTCCCTCCTCTCTGGTACACGATATGAATCTATAAATAGAACCCTTGTTCGGAAGCATTTTACTTGATGAAAATTCTCTCTCCCACTCAAAGTTGGCTAGCCACGAGGCTGAAGAGGATTTTGTTCGTGTGTGTAAGTTCTTACTTCTATATTTTAGGATTGACATTAATTTTTTATAAAACAAGTAAGACAACATAATGTTAGATAGGGTGTATATAACTGGCTTGAGGAACACGTTGAGCAAGAAGACCTATCTTATGTTGTGACATGTTGAGTTGAAGTGTTTCAACATACGGAACAACATATCGAACAAGATGTCTATCTGAGGTATTCGACATCGCGCTAAGCTAGAAGATTTAGTTATTTTGTTAAGTCATAAATGAAAGAATATATCGTGAGGATATTATATTATCCTATGTGGCACTATTTTATAGGTCTGAAAGAATCAAGTCAGAATATTGAAGATTATGAAGTTTCTAAATATGGAGATATTTTTGGAAGCTAATGAATTAAGACCTTGTTTGTAGCAAAGTTCTTTGCTAAACTATAATAGCCATCGAGTTGTGATTAGAAGCCCAAATCGAGGGACTTAGGTTATAAATGGAAGCTTTGTAACCTAGGATTTGTACCAGTCGTAAATTGTAATGTTGTAGTCATTAGGGCTGAGTCTGTAGCTACTCTCTAGGAGAGTTGGTAAAAGTAAACCACTCGGGTTATAAGATGGTCACCATGTTCTCCTCGAAGTTGTGAAGCAAGAGTGAGTATTCTTCTTGGAGGAAGCTTTCAAGCAACTCCAGGTTGTGTTCTTAGTCAAGAGTCTTGGCCAAGTATTATCATGGAAGTGTGTCTTCTAGTGTTTGTGTATTTGAAGTGTGATTTTCATTGAGGTGATAGGTTGTCGAGACAGTAAATGAGACAGGGACTATTAGACATCACTGCGGGGATTGGGAGTGAATTGGTATACTCATATCTAGGGTTCCTAGGTAGAAGTTGCATTGGGTGGGATTAAGTGAAGAGTTGTAAACAAGAGAGTTTAACTTAATTGATACGATAGTGGATTTCTACACTTGGTAGCCCCAGTAGGGGATATTGCACCGAAATGGGTTAACAATTTTGTGTGTTGTTTATGCTTTTTAGTATATGTACTTAGTGTTTATATGCCTTGCCTTGTTGTTTCTGTCAGACCAGATGTCTCGGTATTATATAAGACATCTAGAATCTATAATACCAAAATTTCAATTGGTATCACAGTTGGCATCATATACATTTGGATGAGATCCATGGAGAATACTTTCTAGTGTATGGTCAAGGTAGAAGTTTCCACCAAAAAGTTGTTTGAACATGAATAGTTCGTATTGTGGTTTGAATGGTCCCTTGAAATAGAGGATTAACTATTCAAGATAGGGTGTGTATTTGACCTATCTGTTGGTTTCATGCATGTTACTTTTGTGGAGAGCTGCTATGTTAGGTTTAATGTTTTCTGTTGCACTTATGCAGTGTGCATGTGATATGTGATGTTGAGGATCTTTGTATTTTTGTGTATTATTTGCTGCATAATATCGTGAAACCACGATTGTTTCTTGTTCCACAAGTAAAGAAGGACGTTAGGGTTTGGTCTCCTCAACAAGTTTTGTATGTGATGTTGTATTGTATGTGTCATACCCCAAAATTTTCCCTCACTTCTCAAAACATTTCATACATCCATACTCGAGGATTCCTCGAGGGTTGATCGAGATAAACCCTCTCTGAGACAATCAACCCAACTAGGGTTTGGCTATTCTCGAGATCGAGATGGGATTCCAACATCTCAATGGTCATCATGCCTCCTCGTATGTTTCAAAGATTCTCCATGTCAGTTTGAGCCTCATGAGTCAAATTTCCTCAGACGATTGCTCGGATGGTTGTCGGTTGTATTGGATAAAAAGTCAAGCATGGTCAACATCTGATCAAACTTCACGATTTTTGGTCAACATCCTCATTTTGAAGTCACATTCATCATTTTATCAAGGGTTGATCATGATTCATCAAGAAAACTCAAGATTTACACAAAGTCGAACTTTCAATTAGGGTTTTTAGTGAAAGGTGATAACTTCTTCATACTTTCTCGAGAAATTTTTCTACCACCTCATTTTGAAGAAATTCAATTCTCTACAACTTCATGTCTCACAAGAATGTTCGAGAAAATGCTTCATTTGGAAGGTATGGATCAAAACATTACGGGTCCTTTTCAAAGTCAACAAAAGTCAACTTTTTGTTTGAAGATTATTGAGCATGGAAACTCAATTGAGATGAAACCAAAGAGGTTGGTTAGAGGACACATAGAGCTTTCTAAAAGTCCAAGAACACTCAAAAATGTGGAAAATTGAGCAAAATACACCTTGCACAAGTTGGGTATTTTTGAAGAAGTGCACAAAGAGAGACTTGTTAAAATCAAAATTTTACAAATGGGCCTAGTTTTTCTTCATTCAAACTTGTTCCTTAGACAATTTGGAACATCCAAGCCAATGCCACGCAGATGTTAGGTTTATTTTTCTATTTAATTTGGATTTTATTCATTTAAATACAAATTAAATTAAAAATAAGGTATAAAATCAAAATTAAATGCAAGATTGATTTTTCTCGTACTTGAGGTCCAGTAACTCACACAATGAAATTTGAAATTTGCATAGATTTGGCAAAATTTGATTGAAATTTGATCAAAAAGAAAGATTTGATTTCATACAAAATCAAATATTTTCACGATGATTGATCATTATTTGCTCTTGAATTCGGACCTAAATCCATCCACTATAAATATCAATGCCTACACAAGAAGAAAGAACAAAAATTGCCTCGAGAACCCTAACCTAAAGTCAAAAAAACCGTGCACTACAAGTAACTTGCGACCTTGGTTTTACTTGATTCAATTGGTTTAAGCGTTCCTTTGCATTCCTTGGAGTCCACTGGAATCATTTCGGACCTTTACATCATTCAAAAACATCAAGAATCACGAAATCCGGTTTTGGTTTGTTCTTATTTTTTTTCAAAATCGAATTACATTTATTATGCATTTTAACATGTTTTGATGTTTGATTTGTGTTTAGTTTGAAGTTTGTAAGCTATCACGAATGATCCGAATTGCATTTTTCATGGCACAGAATAAAATATGTATGTTTAGGGTTTTTACGGTTGAATTTAGGGACTTCACACAAATAGGATAAATTGAATGAAATCGATACCGCCATCGTGCTTTCGAATGAAATTCTAATCGAGACCATGGCTTTAGATTTCGTTTTATATTTGCATTGTCTGTGGATTT